>WHYT01014682.1:156536-169952 GCA_009806455.1 Tetrax tetrax
AAAAAAAAAACAAAAAAAAAACAACAAAAAAACCCCCAAACACAAAAGACCCACCACACCACATACCTATTCCAGCTGTAGGAGAGCAACAGGACAGCGACACTGACAACTGGCAACGTTCTCTTCATCTGTTCCACCAAGGACCATGCTATTATCATGTACTGCCTTGTAGTCTTGGTACAGACAGGTGTATCCAGGACAAGTTCATGTAACATCAGGTATTTCCACAGAACATAAGATATGTTCAAACTGAGTTATAAGAAAGGCCCCTAATAGAAGAGTTACTTCAGCAGGGTCCCTAAAGCAGTTTCCCAGTTATAGAAAACCAGTTCTTCATTTAAAACAAAGACAGACAACCCCCTCAACCTCCACCAAACAATAGGAAAAAAAACAAAAAAAACCCAAAAAAACAAAAAACACGCACAAAATGCCAACATTTCTCATTAAAGTGGCTAAGGATTTTCAAAACTGTAAGGAATGCTGTTTCATAGGTTCTTTGTTTAATGTAGTCATCTCAGACTCTGCTGGACACTACAGAAGGGTTATTTTGACACAGTACACAAGACTAGAGATAGTAGTATTAGGCCTTTAGAGAGTTTCTACCAAAGTTGCAAAATTCAGTGAAAAATAGTACAGATCTTCCTTTTTGATAGGCGCAAGGATTATCTCGCATCCCTAGAAAAAGCTATAAACTCATATTCTGTGAGAACACCTTGAATTGATATTTCAAAGGGTTTCTTTTGAAAGAATGATTTATAGATCACAAAGACCAATGGGTCTTTTATCAAAGAAAATGGATTCCTTTTCTGAACCACAAAGAAAAGATTGATGATATCCTAGACCACATCTCCATTTTTGAGAGTTGTGTAGTGACAAAAAACAACAGTTATGGTGGGTTAGTATTTTACAATATACACAAATAACTCACATATTAATTACAGATTAAGTTCTCATGGTGTTTTATGGAGGCCAGAAAGCAAAAATATAGCGTAGGGAGACTTGTGGAGTGATTTATCTTAACCCCTCTGTAAGTATTAAGGAAGACAAGGAGCATTTTAAGTAATAAGAGCACATGACAAAACAGCAAAATGGATACAAATGCATCTGTGTGGTTTTTTTATTTTCTTACCAGGACTAAGAAGGTGCATATATGTAAAGGTATGTTCTCTGTATGAATATCAAGATTCTTCTAGCTTTATCATATCCCTTTCTCAGTTCGGTAATAAAATTCCTATCAAGTCTTTATTTGCAACACAGTCTGTATGGACAGGCTTTCCAAAATTATTACCCAGCCAAGGGAAAAACATGCAAATTGTATTACCTTCTGGGTTTTTAGAAGGGGAAAAAAAAAATAAATACATTTCTTTTTTAATTGGCTCTATTATTCCCAATTTTTCAAAGTAATACTTTCCCAGAGAGCCAGCACCTAGTATGTTAAGCGATAGATTAAATGTATTTAGCCTCAACAAAATACAAAATACATGTGCTTTTACACATACAGAGAGGAAAATGCAGGAGAGTATGGAAGAAAGCAGGCAACCCACACTGGTATTTACTGTTATGTTGGCATATGATGTCCTCAAAAGGCACAAGAGATCTAGGGAGACCAGAAGCAAACAGCTTCACAGTCAGATGGGATTTGCTGAGGGCCGCACCTTTCACACCCTTGCTAAAGCCTTACACATTACCAGGGGCATGAGATTCCACTATTGATTTCTTGTAGAGATTTCCTCTGTCTCCCAAACACCCAAGCTTTTTCTTCATCTCGCGAGCTCCTAACCAAGACTCAGCCATAACCCTTGGTACTGAAATACTGAGCAATGTTAAGTTTAGCAAGCAATAAGCAATAGCATGTTACAATAAAATAAAACAACACTGCAAGGCATAGGGGGTTTTTTCGTTAGCTTAATCAGCTAGACATTGTAATAAAGAACAAAAAAATGAGAACAAATATTTTTCCAAAGTCCCTTAGGTTTCCAGAAGATTCAAGGACAATGCTATTTATCAATCATTTTACTAGCACCTATTCCTCTAGGGCTGTGACACTCATTGTGCAAGAGGTAGAGTCACAGGTGATAAGAATCTTGCTTTTCTTTTTGCCACTGCTCTTGTTGTTGTTGTTGTCATCTCTATGCTTTGTTCTTTTGGGTTAATGTGGCATGTCTCCAACATAGCCTAGGAAAATTACTATAATGCGATTTGGGTTTAGTGTCATTAAACCAATTAGCAAGGAGTGCTCATGAAAATCTACAATTATCCCACAAAACAAAACAAAACAAAAAAAAAAACCAAAACAAAAAGACATTTTTTGCTGGTAAACTATAAAGAATTTTACTCTCATTTAACTATTTGGGGTATTCAAGAAAAATTATTGTCACATTGTTTTCCCTCTGCACTTCTCTGTGCTTTGTAAATATCATAAAATACCAAAATCCACTGAAAACATCAACCTTCTCTCAAAGCAGATTTCTAATATGAAACCAAATACAGTCTTTATTTAAAGAAAATAAAATAAAGAGCCCTAGAGAGCATAATGTATCTTGATGGATGTGCTAGAGCTTTGGGTACGAGGCTGGACTTTGTGACTAAATCTATAACAGTAAAAAAAAGTTCCAGCTGGCCAATAGCACAATGTGCCTAACATCCACATAGCTAAATTCTTTAACCTCCCAAACAGTGGTGCTGCAGAGACCACTGTCCAGTAGTCTGCGGGCTCCCCTCCCCCTAT
The DNA here is from genome assembly GCA_009806455.1 of Tetrax tetrax. Lineage (NCBI taxonomy): Eukaryota > Metazoa > Chordata > Aves > Otidiformes > Otididae > Tetrax > Tetrax tetrax. The sequence goes on from WHYT01014682.1 coordinate 159,265, forward strand.
GCCACCACTTCACCATGTATTTTTCTTCACATTTGATGTTTCTTGGGAAGGGAAGGATAAGGCTCTAAGCTCAGTGAGTAGTGCGATAAGAAACTTTAGTCTAAGGTGTACACCAATATGCATTCTTCCAAGCTCTCATTTTCATTTAATATTTAGTAGAGGACAATCTCTGCCTGTAGGTTTTTTTGTCTGTTTTTTTTTTCAATTGCAAATTGAGCCAAGATCAGCCTTTACATCAATTGCTGCTTTAAAATCTCAGTAAGATGCAGGCAGAAAAAAAAGCCTTTCTCCCCAGTGGCACAAGGTCTGGGATGGGATGACTCCACCGCTGCGCTCCATGGGCAAGTATTCCCACAAACCTGTTCCCTGAGCTTTGCCAAGTCCAACAGTGTTCTTGTTTGATTTTTCCAGTAATACCATCCTCAGAGAACAAGCTTGCCTGTAGTTGCATAAGCAAAACTCAGCTTTCTTTTGCACTATCATTTTAAGAGGTTCTCAACCTCCGTAGTTGTGTTGAATTAGAGGCTTGCATGGGCACAGACCTGGTTTTAAGCTAGTGGGTGTTCTTGAGCTATGAACACCATAGACTTCTCCTCATATAGCTCTCATATCTGTATCCAAAGCTGTAAATATTTCCCCATTTTCTACATAGGGACATAACAGCAATGCCTGTGCAATGGTTGCATGTTGTACATGTGCTGAACTCCATTCAGAGGCTTGGATTAGGTGTCCTCTGTACCTGAATGACAGTTGGGCCTGCAGTCTGGAAAGCTGTCCTTGAAGTGCTCTAACATGCAAATTTAGAGATGTGGTTGGAAACACGTGCTGTAAAAATAATGTTTGAGAAACTCTCCAGCCTTAGGCAGTGAAGGTAAAAAACATTGACAATCTCAGTAGTAAAATAAGAAGTGTAGGAAGTGGACCAAAGTCACCTTCATGGAAGAAGTAAGAAGTAAGTAAACTGTGTTGTGCAAATTATAAGCAGGTAAAATTCCACTCACACATTTGCCCTCTATTTGCAGTATGATCATGGTGTCTAAATTACATGAAAAATATCAAACTTACTTCAAAAAGTCTCGGGCTTGCCTCTCCTGCACAGATTTATGGGTATACATAAGTACAACTGGTAAAACTGGAATGGAGGGGAAAAGCACTGGATTTTAACTAGGTATTTTGATTAACACAGTAGAAAGTTAAATTTGTGTATTACCACTTTGGTCAGTTTCTTTTCCATTCTGCCATATCAGAGGCTTAAAAACTGGGAGCCAGGTTACAGCTTAGAATCATAGAATACCCTGAGTTAGAAGGGATTCACAGGGATCATTGAATCCAACTCCTAACTCCACACATGGCAACATAAAAGTGGAGCCATATATCCAGGAGAGTTATCCAAATGTTTCTTGAACACCGAACAGGCCTGGGGCCATGATCACTCCCCTGGAGAGCCTGTTCCAGTGCTTGCCCATTCTCTCAGTGAAGAACTTTTTCCTAACATCCAACCTGAACTTTCCCTGACACAAGTTTAAGCCCTTTGCTCTCATCCTATCACTGAACACCAGAAAGAAGAGATCAGCACCTCTCCCTGCTCCTTGTCAGGAGGAAGTTGTAGACAGCAATAAGGTCACCCCTCAACCTCAGACTCCTATCGAGCTTGCCATCAATCAAAACCCCCTGAAGGGCTTCACTCCAGCTCCTGTCCCCTAGTCTATACATACATCCAGAATTACTGTTCCAGGTGCAGAATGTAGCATTTGTTCTTGTTAAATTTCATACAGTTGGTGATTGCCCAGTGCTCTAATCTATTAAGATCTCTCTGTAAGGCCTCGCTACCCTCAAGGGAATCAACAGCTCCTCTTAATTTAGCATTACCAGTAAACTTACTTACTGTGCACTCAAATCCTGTATCCAGGTCACTGATAAAAACATTAAAGAGAAATAGCCCTAAAATGGAGCCCTGGGGAACACCACTAGCAACTGGCTGCCAGCCAGATGCTACCTCATTTACTACAACTCTTCGAGCACAACTCTTCAGCCAATTGTTCACCCATCACATTGTGTACATGTAGCTGGATGCTGGACATTTTTTCCAGGACATTGTGAGAGACAGTATCAAAAGATTTGCTAAAAATTGAAAAGAGAAAAAAAACCCACACACATCCACTGCCTTCCTTTTGTCCACTAGAAAGATAATCTTGTCATATAAAAGGATATTAAGTTAGTAAGGTATGACTCCCTTCATGAACTCGTGTTGGCTTTGACCAATGACTGCATTGTCTTTCAAGCGATGTTTCAATAACTCCCAAAACAATCTTCTCCATAATTTTACCAGGCACCAAAGTGAGACTGACAGACCTGTAATTACCAGGGTCCTTTTTCTTGCCTTTCTTGAAAATTGGAATAACACTTTTTAGTTTCCAGTCTACTAGGAGCTCTCCAGATTCCCAAGACCATTTGTAAATAACAGACAGGTCTCGCAACAATATTGACCAACTCTTTCAGTACCCTGGGATGAATCCCATTGGGTCCCATAGATTTATGTGCATTCAGTTGCAGCAGCAAATCCTGCACCAGTTAAAAGTAAACAGGGAGCTTATCACACCTTCAGTTACAGTCCTCCAATCCAGGGCTCTAGGATTCCCAGGGCCCATGATTGGTGTAAAAGACTAAGGCAAAGGAAGCATTAAATATCTCTGCTTTGTCTTCATCACTATCTGTGGGGTAACCAATCTCATCAAGTAACAGACAATATTTTCTCTAATGCACATGTTGCTTTTAACATACTTTAAAAAGTCTTTTTTGTTATCCACCACAGTACTGGCAAGCTTCAACTCCAATTGAGCTTTGGTCATGCAAATTTTCTCTCTACAGTGATAAACAGCATCTCTGTAGTCCTCGTGTATAGCCCAACCTTGCTTCCAAAGTCCATATGTTTTCATTTTCTGTCTAAGTTCCAGAAGGAGATACCCCTTCAGCCAAGTCAGTCTAGGTTAGTTGCTTGACTTCTGACACACATTGGAATTGCCTGCTTCTGCACTCTTAAAATAAGGCTCTTAAATAGTGACCAGCATTTATGGACCCCAGTATTCTTGAAAGTAGATTCTCAGGGGAACCTCACTAATTAGTTCTTCGAGCAGCCTGAAGTCTGCTGTTCCAAAATCCAGAGTAGAAGCTCTGCTGACAGTTTTTCCTCATATCGAAGACTTTTAAAGCAACTCTTTCATGATGACTCTGGCCAAGACAGCCACCAATCATTATTTCACCCATGAGATCATCCTGTGGACAAACAACAGGTCTAGAAGTCCACCTTTCCTAGTTGGCTCCCTTAGGACATACTTGAAAAAAAATTATCCTAAACATGCTTCAGGAATTTCCTGGACTTGTTTACACCTGCTGTATGATAGCCCCAGTTAAAAGTTCGAGAAACTCAAGTCTCCCATAAGGATAAGAGCAACTCATCTACAGATTTCCCTTAATTCCTATTAGAATAATACATTTGTGTCACCATCCTGGCTAGATGATCTACAGTAGACTCCCACAACAGCATCCACTTAATTAGCTTTTCCCCTAATCCTTACCCAGAGGCTCTTAACCATATCGTCCCCAACAGCAAGTGCTGCACAGTTTAACACCTCCTTTACATATAGTGTTATCCCTCTGCCTTGCGTGCCTGTTTCTCCTGAAAAGCCTATAACTGTCCCTCACAGCACTCATCCCACCATGTCTCACTTACACCAGCTCTGAGGCTGAGCCAAAGCTTCTAGACCCTCTTGTTTATTCCTTATATCATGTGCATTAGTGAATAAACATTTCAAGCATGCTCCAGTGTATGCAGTACATCATGGAGTACAGTGAAAGCCCTCACTAGCACACCATCCCTCAAATGTTGTCATGTCACCCCATAGCTTAACACTAGTAAGCCTGAATTTAGCCCTTTCCCCCATGGAACCTAGTTTAATGCTCTTTCAATCAGCCTTGATAACTTTTTCCCCATTCAGAAAGGTGAACCACATCAGGCCCCAGCAGACCTGGTATTCCATATCTATCCCGTGATTGGAAACCTCCAAATTCTGCCAGCAACACTAGCCTCGGAGGCAGGTATTGATAAGCTGGATCTGCCTGTTTCTTTCAATGTCATTCCCTACAACTAGGAAGATAGAGGAGAATACCAGCTGTGCTCCTGATCCCTTTACCAATCTCCCAAAGACCCTGAAGTCTTTTTTGATCTCCCTTGGGCTCTCATTGCAACTTCATTGGTACTCACATGAAAAAGCAGTGGCAGATCCGAGGGATGTACCAGGCTAGGAAGTTCCCTGGCAACATCAATGTCTTTAACCCAAGTCCCATGGAGGCAGCAAACTTACCCAAAAGGTGGGTCTGATTGGCAGATTGGGCCATCTGTTCTCCACAAAAAGGAGCCACCTATGACAATAACCCACCATTTTTATTTCATGGAGCTGGTCATGAAGTGTGGGATCGACTGACCTGATCTCAGTGACTCCTCTAGTCCTCCCTCCTCATCCACCTCACCATGTCCCTGTCCTTCCATTTTCGGAGCCTGTTATCTGTTGTATAAGGGCATCTGGGAAAACAAGGTAGACAAGGAGGAGCTTCTCTCACTGCTCCAAGGAGAACCCTGTGTCCATTCACCTCTATCCCTCAAGTCACTACCTTCTACCTAGTGAGGAAAGGGTGCAGCATCCCCCTTGCCATGTGTTCTACCTAGTTGACATTTCTGTTCCAGAGATGGCAAAATATGGTTCACCAGGCAATCTCCTTCTTGGACTCCCAGATGCCTGTCCACTTCCTCCTGAAGCTTGGCCACCGAGCTGAGCAGTTCTTCTACCACAGGAGTTCTCACTGCTGCCCTCAGACATCAGTAGAAATCGCTAGCATATCCTGCAGCTGGAGACCTGGAAGGCTGCACATTCCCTTGGGTTCTTTGTCTGGATAGCTGCATTGGTCCCAGTGAGTGCCATTACCACAGGGGACACAGAGGACATAACTTTCTGCTGCGGAGGGGAGGGGGGAGGAGGGGGGCATCATCGCTTGAACTCCTGGTGGGGGGATTATGACTGGTGGCAGGGGCCTGGGGGCAGATAGTCTGGTTGGTGAAGACTCTCCCCCAGTATCTTGGTCTCCTCCAGCACCTGGTAGTCCTTGCTGCTGCCTGGTTCCTCTGCACATACAATCCACAGGCTTTGGACACCCAGAATCCTCCTTGCATCATCCTGGCTGCCTCACAAGCCTTATACTCCTCTCAACACGCAGCTGCTGGCATCAGCTTTCAGCTTCACAGAACTCTACCAACAATTAACTCTGAAATTGAACAAGCCAGGCAGAGAGCCTTTGTGTGTTTAGCAACCATTGAACAGCTCCAGGATCAGGACACAAGGAGTTAGAGACACCTAGGAAGCTGTATGAAGGCTTATGAATTAAAGCACCTGATATTCAGAAGCCTCCATCTATTTCCCAGTCAAACCAGTACAAAGGCTGCAAAGTAAGATCTGAATCAGGCACTACCTTGTAATATTAAGGTGAGTATTACAAACCTGTAGAGCTTTATCATGCAAACTCAGTTGATGGAAATATCCTTTGCACTTACCACTTCCCTGTCATCTAATAGTATTAAAAACAAATTAAAAACCAGCTACTGGATTAACGATGAATGCAGACAAGGGACAATCTCTTAATTTAATAGCAATGAAAAGTTTAAAACAACTTTCAAGTGTCATCAGCAAAGGCAGTGCAGAAATTCTCCCTCTCTCATGACACAATTCTGTCAATTAGCTCAAAACAGCAATTACCAGACCTTTTCTTTATTATTTGTGAAGAATCAAAACTTTCTGAGGATGATAAATGGCTCCTCGGAAAATGCAATGCTCAGTTCTGCTAAATTTGCACTTTTCTGTTGGTGGTTGGTGTTGGGTTTTTTTTAGCCATTCTTTCACATGACGTAGTAAGAGAAAGAAGTTAGGGGCTGCTGAGGGAAGGAGAAGAGGCAGGACACATATCACAGAAGGAAAATGCCAAGGAATGGTTTAAAGGAGAATACACAGCAATTATGCATCATTTGTTTTGTATATTCTATTATTATTATTATCATTATACATATAGAAGTATTATTATCATTTCTTCCTTTGCTGTCCTAGTAAACTGTCTTTATCTCAACCTATGAGTTTTCCTTTTTTTTTTCCAGTTCTCTCCTCTGTCCCCGCAGGGACAGGAAGCGAGCAGCTGCATGGTACTTGGTTGCCATGAGGCTAAACCAAACACCATCTCACAGCAGTAAGCTAATTGGGGAGCTACCAGTGACTCGTGCAGGTGTTAAAAAATGCAGTTCAGATGCATCACCTCTTCCACACAACATCATGATGATTGCAGATCCCATTATTCTCAAGGGGATCATTTTCCTCAACACATGACAACAAAACTCTGCCCATTCCTAGTTGTTTAAAACATTGAGTTTGTGCCATTTCTTAGTGCCAGAGTGGTGTCAACCAGAGATAGCCACTCTGAGCATGATCATATGTTCTCCCTGACACTGCCACACTCCTGCAGGGTAGGTAACTGAGCCTGTTCTTTTAAGTGCTTTGGGATTCAGGATCTTGGAATAGAAAGAAAAACAAGTCATCTAAAACAAGGCTTAGTAGGAAAACGCAATAGATCCACTTTGTCAGAGTAGGCCACCACTCTAGACTCAGTGGGCTTGATTTGCTACGAGAGGACTTCAGTGTAATACATTGAAATCAGACTGAACTAAGGTGCCACCAGCAGTGCCACAGGTGGATGAAGGTCAGCACACCTGAAGGTCAGAGCAAGGTCTGGGAGATGGACAGGTTACTAAATTGCTTCTTGAGTTCCCATGAACTTCAGCCTCCTCTTGGATAAACAAGTGATAATATCCATCTTCATTAAATAGGTTTAGGTCTTTCCTTAGACTGAAGTCAATTAACTAACATATAATTTACTGCCCAGATAGGGAAGCAAGATGCTCCTGCAGCAAGTGACTCCTTTCACAGCCAGCTTAGCCTGCGACTGCTCATTTCTGCAACTGTTTTCCCAGAAGTATTCTACAGCCTGATAGACCTCACTGCTGGGAAATATTAGCCTGATATTTAGCCTAGACTCAATTTCAATCTGAGTTCCCATGTTATCTCTTCTCAAACAATATCCACCCTTGTATTCCAAAAGTGTGGCATCTGTAGGCTGCTTGGTCATCAGCTGACAGGTTGTAGGACTTTTAATCTCTCTTAGATCATCTTTTAAATCTGATAAGAGCTAGTCATGCCTTATGATAGAGAGGTAAGATGCAGTAAGAAGTTCTTGAAAGGATCTTGTCTCTTCCCAGGACAGAACGAAGGGCTGGGTGTGACAAACTCTTGAAGCATCACTGCCAGCCCTACAGTTCTGTGATTAAGTCAAGTTACGTATTTTCAACCTTTTCCCTGTTACACCTTTCCTATGCAAAGAGGGTGAAGTAACAGTAAATGTAGCTTACTCTCTTTTAAGGGACTAGGGGGATTATCTAAGCCCCCTCTCTTTGTATTAAGACATCATTTAGATTATATATTTGCTTACAAAGTCACAGAAGAATCAGGCAGGTACTTAGCTGGCTGATTATTTTGATCATATAATAAGCATGGACAAAAATGTCCCATCATTAAGCTGTTATATAACAACTACTGTGCCACAGATTATATCATCAACCTACTAAGGGTTAAAGAAATAATTATTGTGGAACTGAGAGACTTAGTAAACAGCAGAAGTTCAAGGATGAACCAGATTTGTTGATCCCAGCAGAGAACTAAAATTAAGATGTAATATTTCCTTATGTTTCCTCTCCCCCTTACTGTTTATTAGTATTAAAAAGGCAATTTTATACTTTGCAGTTCTCTAGTTTGGCCAGGGTATCTTACTAGCAGACAGGTAAGATTAATCTGTCCATCACAAGCTGTCCTTCCCCTGTTCTTACATTATTAAAGTCTGTCGAGTTTAAAGCCATGGGAAACTGGAGGAAATTTATTCATTTGCTTCAAGTTCATGGGCTTATGAAGTTAGATTCATACACAGCTGTAGTCATCTTTAATAGAAAAAGCAAAATCCCAGAAGTTCCCTCAACAGTGAAAGAGTTTGAGAAATATTACATGCATTTGCTGAACTCACTCATGAACTTCATAAAATATCTTCCCAGGATGCCCTAAAATAGCAGACAGTCAGCAAAGAAACATTTCTGGGGCTGATCTCTTTAAAGAGGAAAACTGCTCACCCCACTTGGCAAGATCGAGAGAAAGTAGCTTTGAACAGCTTTCCCTTCCACAGGGCTCTTATTCAACCTCTCCTGCACATACCAGTCAGTGGAGTGGTCTGAAGGTGAGAGACATTTCAAGCTGCTTCATTGCTTCACACATCATCATCCAAAAAAAAAAACACCAAAAAAAAACCCAAAAAAAAAAACCAACCAACCACACCCGTCATTTTTGACTAAGAGTCAATACTATAGCTTTACTATATCAATTATGCATGATCTGTCATACTGATTCAACAGTACACATACAAAGTGCTTCTAGATTTATTATTAGTATGCTCCTTCCTAGGTCTGAAAACCAGAAGAGTCTGTGTATTAAGCAGCTGCCTCACATTTGCTCTCTAGTTTAACATTCCTATTCTCCATTCTCTTCATTAGCACTCTTCAAACTGCACCCATTATGCCAGCTGTAAAATATCTGGGACCAGAATGCCCACTCCTCCTGGGACATCGCACTCCTTGTCAATCAGTTGAGCTGATTTATTTGGAAAAAAGTCTTTGTGCTTTCCTTGGGGTTGAACAGAGACCATAAGGTCAGAGATGACCACACTAGCTATTGCCTTTTCACAGGCAAGACCAAGCACTTCAAAGGCATTTGTATCTGTCCAGAAGCAAACTTTTGTGACTTGGTTCCAAGTGCTGTTGAACCTCTGTGGTAAGTGGCAAACATCTGTGCCTCAGAGCCTTCAGGTAAGTTAGTCAGCATGAGCTAATTCAAGCTGCAAAACCCCTTGGCTCATCCTGACAGCAGGATGGTGGGAACAACCTAAGGGACAAAGCAAAGAGCAAGAGGCTGCACAGAGAAAGCTGAGGCTGGGAGCTCTCCCTAGAGTTCTGCGTCAGAGCTCAGGTACACCCCACAGTTTTATTTGCTGTGTAAATAAGACCCCTCTCTTTCTTTCTGGATCTCTGCTCAAAAGCAAAGAAGTGACCCTTCCAAGCTCAGAGCAATACAGAAAAAGGTGACCCTCTAGGATGCCCACATCTTTTTGTGCTGCCTCCACAGACCAAGTTCTGCCTTTGGATGCTCACTGACACAAAGCCCTATTAACACACAATAGAAGGAATTAAGGGGAGCATTTTCCTTAGAAGCCTTTGCTAGATAACCTTTATCATTCCTACTCAAAAACACCTTTGTTCTACTCACTAAAGCACCCTGCTACTTAAAAAGCAGCGCTGCCTCAGGATAGATGTGCCCCTATAAAGAAACTGCAGAACGCGAACTTTGTGTCCATCCCTTCACAGATCGGTCACATCCTCAGGGGTGACAGTCAAATGCCAAGAAATCAAAACCTTTCACAGCTTGGAGAACAGAATGAAAAGGCAGAAGAGTGAAAGAGTGAAGGCCTGAAAACATTTGCTCCTCAGAAGGATGATTTTTAAATTCTCCATGCATATTAAGCAGCAGCATGAAATCTTTTCTATTCAGAGGTATGTTTCAGTCAAGAGGAACAAGCTCAATAACTCCAGCAAATAGGAAACTGCTGAGGACAGGTGGTCATAATTCTTTTTCCAGCTCCCATCTGCTAATTGATAAAGCATACAACTATTTGTGGTTTGTTTCTCTTTCCCTTTTAACAAGGATAGCATTAGCTACATGTCCTTATGAAACTCCTCAGCAGCTTTAGACTGCAGGAGCTGGCAACTGAGGGAAGCCAAGCCTTCCAGTTTCATGAAGAAATTGGAGCTGGGTGAGGATCTAACCCAGTACTATGGTGGCTGTTATTTTTGCAGGGTAAGGCCTCTAGACAGCATCTAAATCTAGATGCTTCTGTTTCAGAAATGGTAAAAATTTATGCCCTTTTGCTTTGCTCGTCACCCCTCAGCAGCTTCCCTCCCACCCTTAGATCTGGTAGCCCACATTGTAGGTTCTCTTTGAGGACTTTTTTGGTGGGAAAAAAAAAAAAAACAGATAACGTAGCAATCATATTCAAGTTGATTGCTGCTGTTGGTTTAAGCTTAACATTGACCTGAGGTAACCAAATATGCACACCTGCCCTCCACAGGATGGGCATTCACTGCCTTTCACAGGGTACTCAGCTCTAGATTTCACTGTCCTGGTAGCTTTCCTTTGAAGCTTCGGCCACTTCAGATTCAAACAAGAGCATGTCCCATTGATGATCCATTAGTAGCAACGCAGATCAAAGGTACCAAAATAGATTCCTCAGTCCTAGTCACATTTTCTAAAGGGAGCATTGCTAATACGTACATACCCTTGTCAAGACGAGGCTAGCTTTCAGTACTGGTACAGCAAGAGGTATTGGTGAAAAACTTTTTCAGTAAAGGATTAATTTTCCAGAACAGATAAGGACCGATACTACCAGAAGCCAGCTTACCAAAAAAAAAAAAAAAAAAAAAAAAAAAAAAAAAAAAAAAAAAAAAA
>WHYT01014682.1:182478-204916 GCA_009806455.1 Tetrax tetrax
AAAAAAAAAAAAAAAAAGACCACAACAACAAAAAAATAAAGCTTTCCAAGAAGATATATTCCAAATAGAAACCCATCACTAAGAAAAAAAAATAATATCCCCATCCAGCCCTGTTGAGAACAGCTCTCCCAACATAAATGTTAATGGGCAATAATCAAGATTTTTAATTCCCACAGACTTCAGGTGTTCAACTTTAATCAAACATGCCTACAGCGACATGAGGAATGAGAGAGAAAAAACAAACCCTGTGTTATGACAGACATCCATAGCACATTCCTGGTCAGGTTAACAGCTGGAAAACCAGCAAAGAAACCAGCTGGGAGATAGCCAGGCTTGTTATCCTGCAGCAAAGCTCCTGTAATTTAGCAGACACAGAGAAATCAGCAGAATTTGAGACACTTGAGAGACCACAGATATTTTGTGACAAAGAGGGAGAAAAAGCCTGATTTCTCAGATGATGAACGGAAGGGGTAAGAGTGGTGCAAACATCAGCAGGTCTGCAGTCACCAGCCCTTCATGGCTTTTGTAGGAGCCACAAATTAATCCACAAGGAACACATATGCAGGAGCAGTGGATCCAGCCTGAGCTCTGTAGCTCTGAAATGGACTGTAAATGACTAATCAAAGGCCAAATAGCATTATCATTGCTCACATTGCCAGTATCTTACACTATGAGTGGTCCCTTTGGCTTCAATTAGTTGCTATCCTGATGGGTGCTGATTAAATAGCTGATAAATGCCCAGTCTTGGCAAATTCTTAAATACCACCTTACTGAGTGAGCTTTCCTACTGGATGCCTGGTTACTTTGCAGCTCCTTACTTTGCTGAAGGTGAGCAACCTGTAGCTTTGAAAGCTCTCAATGCCACCCTTGTTTGAGAAACCTGCTTTTTTCTGGAGATGAACGCTGTGAACCATACCCGCACCAGTCTCGGCACAACCTGGAGGAGCAGCCGGCTCAGATGCAGCCTCAATAGAGGGGCTACAAAGTTCCCTCACCTCCTGACAAGGTTATTTTTTGGTTGGTTGTGTTTTGGTTTTTTGGGGGGTTTTGTTTGTTTTTTTTTTTTATAGGAAAGAAAAAAAAACCCACACTGCTAACAAGCAGCAGAGTATGGACTGTGACCTAATAGAGTGCACTGGAGAAATAGGGGTTTTTATGCTTCAATTTTAACTTTTAAGAAAGGCAAGATAGATGCCATGATGTCAATTCTGCCTCAACATAGTGCCCGCTCAGAAGTCTCAAAAACGTTCCGAAGCGGCATGTTAGAGCTACTTGTCTTATACACACCTTCTGCAGTGGGCTGTGTGAGTGTCAATCACAGTCCAAAACAAAAATACCCAAGATATTTATAAACCCCTAGGAAGGAATATTGTAAGAATCAGCTGTTATTTTAATTTCATAGGTCTTTGAGTGACTTCAGTAAAAGGGAAAAGAAATCTTATTTTTTATGGTTTCTTGTAATAAGTTAAACACAGACCAGATACTTTGTACTTATTGCACAGTCGCTCCAGCTTACGTAGGAATAAGACATTGACTTGCATTACATTTTTTCCCCTGACATCTGTATTTATATATGGCACTAATCTTGCTGCATAGCAAGACCAGATTGACGTGGTATTCTACAAAACTTAATGTCTTTCAATTTCCAGGGGAAAAAAAAAAAAAAAACAAAAAAAAAACAACACCTATTTCTTTATACTTTCTCCTTCTCCATCGCCCCCTCTTCAATAGACAGTGAGGTTTCTCTATGACCCTTGTGAGCACAGGCCAACAGAGGGTCATCAGGAGAGCAAGCCTGGGGGCAGCAGCATTACAGGAAAAGTTGAATTATTTGATGAGAAGTTCCCCTTTTCATCTGTAACTTCAAGTTATGTCAATTGCTCAAACCACTTCTGTCAACTTGGGTGACTCTGCTGAGCAGAGGGGACTTCTTCGAGGCCAGAGTGCCCAGCATGACCCCAGAGGTCCCCACAGAGCTCCAGGCAACACCTGTAAGGCAGGAGAGGGCCAAGCGCAGTCCAGGGAGCTCCCACAGAGACCAAGTAGTCACGCATAGCTCATTTTCCAGCTTCGCTTATTCAACAGTTGGGTAAGAGGATTTGTTTCCTCTGTGGTAAGCAGGGAAGCTACACAGGAGCTCAAATTACAGAGGTTTTAAATATCTCATGGGCTTTTTTCCAGCTTAAGTCTTAGACGGTTGTCAGACAAGCAGCAGGTGCCTTTGGTAGCAAGATACAGGGGGAAAAGGGAAAGCACCAAAGTGAAATAAGAGCAAAACAGGCTTGGCTCACCCTCAGGTGTCCCTTCCTCAGATCTTCCCTGGCTGCAGACTCACCATTAAAGGCCAGACTGGCTATAAACTGGGGACAGCAGCCCTGCTAACTAGCTCCATCTTGAAGCAGACACTTTTTTTTTTTTTTTGGGGGGGGGGGGGGGGGGGGGGGGAGGGATATATGACTAAACTAACAGTCAGAAAACCTGCCAGCGAAGATCTAGAGGTCACATCAGTGACAGCACCTGGGGTAAGGAAACACAGCTGATAGAAAGTATGAAGTATGCATAGGTGCCTCTGTGAAAGACCATCAGAAGCTGAGGGCAGGAAGGAGGGGAAAACACAAATTATTCAAAGCATGAACCAGGCATGGAAGCAGTCAGTCATGGAAATAAATGGACTCATTTTGATTCTCAGCCATTTATAATCACAGAAAAGAATGAAAGTCTTGTTACTTTTGAAGCCTGTAGCCATTTAATCACGCCAAACCTCATCATTCTTCAAAAGAATCAGCCAACTGGCTCCTTTCCTCAGCTGATCTCTCCCAAAGCCCTAAACCTTGGTCTGTGCACACATAGCTCAGGTCAGAGCAGTGAGACCTGAACAGCCCCAGCAATGACAGAGCATCCTCCTTATTCACAGGGGACTTTGGATGACCCAGAAAAGCTCATAAAACCAGGCAAACATAGCAAAGACTTTCCTAATTAAATGGAGACCATCAAAAGTAATTTAAGTTTTTCAAGAAATGTTGCAGTGTTTATAAAGGGAAGCCAATGCTGTTCAAATGGCTCCTAAGAGGACCATACAGCAAGCTTGCAGCATCTAGAGTATGTTTGTCTACCAGATACTTAGTAATACATCTATGTACACTTATTAAAAGTGAAAACATACACAAACCTTGGCAGTCTAGACACCCACTGTGGATTTAACACATACCATTCCCAAGTTTATTTATTTTCTCACATGCCTAGAGCACCCCCAGTAAAGCCCAAAAGGCTTCGAGCAAAACCTTCTAGGGTGCAATATCGCTGTCATAGGCAGAGGTAGAAAATAAATCACTTCAGGTGCTTTGGGAACATTAGTGGTGCTGCAGGCAGAAAGGCAGCCAGTGGAAAATAAATACAGCTAAACAGTAGGAAATAGATTACTTTTGCTCCTTCAGGCTTCCCACTGGTGAAGTGGATGGCAAAACAAGGCTGGAAAGGGCTCCCAGAGTTACCAGCACCCCTAAATACGGAAACTATTCTCTTTGCTTTCAAACTTTTCATCTCACCCTGCTAACATCGTGAAAATCAAACAATAAGCTGTGGCGAAATCCTGCATTGCTATCACAACAACCAGCTCCAGGGCGAAGAAAACTTGGTCAACAGGGAAAAGTACAGCATCAGGTTAGGACCTCCTAGAGTTACAAAGCAAACGCAAAGGCAACAGCGAGCTTGCAGTCTTGCTTTGTAAGCAACCAGCCTCGCAGGCACTGTCATTCTGTAGGACCCACAACCACCTCTCCTGCAAGGACCTCTGGACCCTTTCCAGAGGGTTATCTCATTTACCCTGTAAATGAGCTATAGGTATCTCCTTGAGAGAGCTCACGAACTCAGCTAGTCTTGGCTGTTAGCAGCACAACGCTTACTGTTTCAGCCTTACCCTGACCAGCACACGGTTTTCAGAGGAACTGATTTCTCCTACATAGCCACTGCTGCATAGGCACAGATAGACTTGGCATAACAGAGCAAGCAGGCACTGGACATGTAATCAGAGCAGTGCAAACCTCAGTACAAGCCTCAAATTACAGTGTACCTGGTGAGGTTGAGCCCCAGCACAGACCCAGGCACCCGGTGAGACCACACACACACCTGCACATACCTGCATGATCCACAGCAGCAAAAACCAACTACTCTCAGGGGACAGGCAGCAACCCAGGCTGGGCTGAAATGGGGCTACTGGGGCACGGTCAGAGGTGGGGAATAAGTTCAGGTGAGGTCATCTGGGTCCATTAAGGTGTTGAGAGGCTGGTGTGGTCCCAGGGGGAGGTATTGCCTCCACCTGGTGCTTTTTTGATTGCTGCCCATGCTCTCCAGCCAGAAGGGTCCCAAACAAAATGAAGTTAATTGCTTTTTAGAGTTGGACATCAGGGAAAAAGGCCACTCCCTGATCTGTCCACATGAGCCGCTAGCCGCATGCCTGCCTTTGCGGGGGTGGCTGCAGAAGAAGGTCCTGCATTTGCCATGAGCACTGATTTGGAACCATCTTATTTGGCCAGTTGCAGCTAGACCCCTCCAATCTGCTTTTTTCGAGGATTAAACTTCAAGTCCCCAAAACTGGCCTGGTACTTCTATCTATTCTAGTGTTTAGAATTAGAAGCAGCAAATTCTGTTTGTGCCAAGTCTTTTCTACGTTTTAATCAAATGTATCTTAATGATATTAAGCATGTTTTCCTTTCTTCCATACACACTTTGCTAAATAAGCATTTCCAGTTCAATGAGCATACTGTACCTAAGAACTGTTAGACTGCTCTAAGTCAGTGTTAATCTGCCAAATTGCCCCATATCAAAGCCTCTATGAGTCCACTAAGTACCACTAAATGAAGAACAGCTTTTGAGCAGTGCTAACAGTATGAAAACTCATGAAGAGAAATCTTTGTGTGCTGACAGCCTTCCTATCTGAGCACCCAACATCATGCCAGGGCTTGACTGTTCCCAAATATTCAGACTTCTGTCACTTCAGGCTTTTTACATCAGGTAATTCCAGGGAAAATTTAACCACCTTTTAGAAAGAAAGAGAGAAAACATCCAGCCTTCCAGACTTTAGCAAATATTCCCACACAAACATCAAAAGCTAAAGTAGAGAGTGAGAAGAACCAATTTGGTTCTTCTCTTTTAAACCTCGTGCTAGGACAGCATTTGGAGTTGGCGGCACACTAACAAGCCGTCAGCAGAGAAGCCTCACTGAGTGTGGCAGTGTGTTGTAGGGGTGTCACAAGCAACAGAAAGACAAAAGGAAGTATGTGACCTCTCCTCAATTTCTTCCGATGCTCCTAAGGTCTTCAGGTGAATCTTTGAACCAATGGACACCAGTAGCTTCTCAATTAAAATCATAGCCAACTTTAAAATTTATGAGTTCTATTTGATTTTTAGACTTCTTTGTGGAGAGATTTTTGAAATAGCACTGTAGAAACATAGCAAGGAATTGTAAAAAGTAGCAGTTTGTATTATTAACATGAACAAATTTTAAAACTCCAGATTTACTTTGAAATCCTTTGCTTTTCCATTATTAACTTTCCTGTATGCTGGACTCGGCATAGCCCCATGTAGAAATATGCTGAAGTAATTTAATACGAAGATGGAAAAGGCTTTGATAGTTAAGGCAAGTTCTCATCCATCTGTAGAAAAAACAAATGGTCTTGCAATCTTTTTGACAACTAGAAATGAAAGAACAACCCTGCGTCTATTCTTATCTGGAGATTTCAGAGCATCCGAGGATCTAGCAAGGTTCAGGAGGGGCTGTCGGCATGGCTCAAAGTCAGAGGAGAGCAGAGCAGTACAGTCCATCCTGCCAGGAGCAGCCAGACCCACCTTTACTCAGAATAAGGCACATCACCCTGTGCAGCAGGATGGGCTTGAAAGATGGGTGTCTGCAAAGGCAAAATGTTAGATATGGAAAATACTGTCTTTGGGGTTGCTGCTCCTCTGGGAGCATTCAGTGGTCGCCGTCCTCCTGGCTCCCAAAGTGGCCCTGACCCCAGCTGCCCCCTGTCACTGGGAGGTGCTGGTCTGGCACCCTCCAAAGCCTGGAGGGTCACATCAGTACCGTGGTACAGGCAAATCATCCCGCAGAATCTTACTGTCAACGCCCACTGCTTCCAGTTCAAAAGCTGCCCCCAGCTCTGGAGCCAGGTCAGCTTCTGGAAGGTTGGGGTTTCCCACAAGCAGCATCGCAGACCGGCACAGGCAGGCGTGGAGACCAAGCGGGTGGACATCCAGCAGGGCACAAGTGGAGAAGACCTGGAACTCAGAACAATAAGGTTTCATTGTACCGTGCTGCTAATGCTCAGCAGCGGTGATGCTGGAACAAGCTGCGTGTGTTTAGGGAAGAAAGGGGTTTTATTTTGTTGGGAAAAAAAAGAAGGAAATACTCAATTGACTAAAATTTTACTTTTAAAACTGCCTCTCACCCTGAAGTAGAATATTTAGCAAGCCAAGAGGTAGCTGTATTGAAGCAACATGGCCAAGAGCAGGCTGAATTCCTCTGCAGCAAACAGAAATTGTTTTATGGATAAGAGAAGGTTAAAAAAAATCTTCATGTGGAAGCAGGAAGACTTTATGGCATTTACAGAATTAGCACAGAGGAGAAATCTGTGGTTCAGGATATTTCCAGGACTGACTGCAGCAGAACAACAAGGAAAAGAAAAAGAAAAAAAAAAAAAGCAATATATATATATATATTTAAGCTACCTAAACAGTGAAAAACCAAAACACTTGGAAGGTGTAAAACTCGCCACATTGCAAAGGTTTAAATAGAAACAATTAAAAAGATGTTTTATAATGGGTACTATGCCAAAATAGAGCAAACATTAATTAGGGGCTATTCAAGAAGGATACTCTGAAAATGTTAATTAAAAAAAGCTTTCACTTAATAGAAAACAATTTGTGAGGAGATGCCTAGGAAAAAGATTAAGCCTTTGCTTTTGGGTTTATCGAAATAGTCATGAGGTCCATTCTGGAAGCTGTAATCAGACCACATTGCTCGCTCCTGATCTGCTGGAGCTCTTTGAGGGGGGGGGAAGGTGATCCAAGCCTTCCAAACTGGGGAGCTTCTGAAAATCTCTGTTACCTGGAATAAGACACTATTAAGCTGAACTTGAAGATCCAGGTGACTCAAAGAGGAGAGAGATCAGCATTTTCTAGTCTGAGCATTTTATTCGAGGCAGAAGCATCATTTGCTTCACAAGGGGCTGACTCCAATCCGAAATACAACCCTGCCATTCTGCAAAACACGTTCCTCCCTTCAGCCCTGACACCACTTCAGCATGGTCACAGTCAGGTACAAGACTTTGTTTAAACGTGAGTCCATCTGCAGATGAGATGCCATTTGAGAAGCTGCATTCTGCTGTATGCAATGCGTTAGAGAAAAATAGGTTGCAGAGCTCAGTCCAGGCACAGTGAACATCTTGTAGCTCTAATATGAGGGAAAACAGGGCAGAGGAAGAGAGCATCTCCTCTGGGGAGAAAAGCAGTCTCACTGATGAATGAGATAAGATGATTAATAGCTAAAAGAGAGTAGATCAAAGGCTGAAAACTAAAATCAAAGTATTAACACAAGCTGCCCAGGCAGGTGCCAAAAACACAGAGCATGATACACTGACCAGGGCAGGAAGGAAAGCAGCAAGCTATCTTGCTTTTGACCTGCCTTTAAGATGGGAGAAGAAAGAAACTTGAATGTCAGGCTGCCCTGCAGAAGGGTACAGGAAGAATCACGAGCTGCAAAGTCTGAGCCGAGCAAGTTGCATCCAGGTAGCAATGAGGGTCCTGTCTTTGCCATCTCACAGCCAATCTGAACAAGGGCCTCAGCTTCACTAGCAAAAGGCATTTCATGACCTTTCCTCAGGACAAAGAACATATGAGCCCCAGGACGCTGCCACAACATGTGTGCACTGTCTTATGTCTGAGAGTGATCACCTCCCAAGATCGGATTTAGGAAGCTTGAAGACTTACCGGGGAAGGGCAGAAAGTTTGATTTCAAAGCAGTCAACAGAACTTGCACTGGAGGGCTTGAAGCCCAAATATCCTGTAAACAATAATGCTGACATGCACTGGACTGTCTATTACAAGTGTATACCAGAGAGAGAAAACACACATCTCCTCAATGCTGCTGGGGGAAAAGGCCCTATGAATGTCATCAGGTGCAACAACGCGGGTTACAATGAAGTGTGCACCTCAGCAAAGACAAAGTACAGCAATATCTTCAAAGGAGAAAAAAAAATGACATGTGAAACATGAAACTCACATGGGTCTTGGTACTGAAGTTTAGCAGTGCCGTTTGAGCCAGATGCAGCTGCTCATTGGCCTTGAGGTTTATACACAAGAGGCACAAAAGCTAGAGAATTGTCTTGCCAGGTAAGCATCCCTGCTAAGTAACCCTGATTAATCCATCAAATTATGACAGTGTTCTGAAAGGATGAGCCATGCTGCGAACTTCACGGTTCAAGGCTTCACAGTCGAAAGAAATCATCTCTTGTCAGCTTTCCGCAGGCTCAGTCAACTCCACAGATACCGTATCAGATGGGTTGAAATCCTGCTTCAGTTAACAAACACCTTTGTTGCCTGGGTCCAGAAGAGTGCCTGGGAAAAATTATGAATGAGGTACTGTGTGCTGAATGATGCCCTAGTGCATGGTAGTGCCTTGGAGGGACGCACAGATAATGCAAGAAAAATATTCTATTCGTTGGAGAAAGAGGAGGTGAAGGTCTTAAATGTGGTCTAAGTCAGAAGTACATGACATGGGAATCAAAATGTCTCCTCAAGGGGATTAGAGAACAGAGCAACATGGCCCATGGGATGTGCTTGCAGAGAAGCCACGGACCGTCACCACAGCCTTTGCTGGTCATTGGATTTCCTCACCGCCAACGGTACAGCCCAGAGCAGCAGAACTGCCACCTGAGCTGGTGACC
This sequence comes from Tetrax tetrax, assembly GCA_009806455.1. Taxonomy (NCBI): domain Eukaryota; kingdom Metazoa; phylum Chordata; class Aves; order Otidiformes; family Otididae; genus Tetrax; species Tetrax tetrax. Next base: position 191,418 of record WHYT01014682.1, read on the forward strand.
TGGGGCTGGGACTGCGTACCCAGAGCAGGTTTAGAAAAAGAAGAAAACAACAGGGAAAGACTATCTAGCTGGATCATACAGACTACAGAGTTTTGAATGCTCTGATACAGTCGAAAAAATAGTCTCTATTGGTTTTCATCTCTCCTGTAGCCTCCACACAGGTTTTCATTAAGGTATGAGGTACAGCTCATTGTAATGGTGTCAGGATGTTTGATCAAGCATTACTGTTTACAGCACAGATGTTACTCAAGAACACACCTCATTACTTTGCCAGGAGAAAAAAAAAGTTTTGTTTTTCTTCAAAGCTTGTTGGGTGTTCAGCATGAACTTCAGTGAATTTGAAAAATCTGGGATGCTTTTGCTTCAGCGGACTAAAAGATACCCAGATAAAAGCTGTTGCACTGAAAACTGTTTTGGTGTCTGCAGTCTAGGCAAAATGGGGAAACATTCATGGTGTCACAGTGGGATCCTGTTGTTCCCTTTGAAAAAAAAGATTTATTTTTTTTTTTATAGAGTATGGGTTTTTACACATTGTTAGTCATAGTGTTTTTGAAAAAGAACCTCCAATTCTCCTGTTAGTTAGTGCTCTTCCTGTTCTGTAAACAGAAAAGCATGATGTCAATAAAGATAAACTTGACCTGTACTTGAAATCTAATTTTCTGTCAAGGAATTATTTAAGGTTTCTCCAGGGCACCTTTTAGCAAAGATACTACTGACACTAGAGCTATGAGATGTGTCAATATACAGCAAGGAATTCCAATTAGTTATACCTTTCAGACATCCCTTAACTGCAATAGGTAAGCACTGGCCAGCCTAAAAAGAGCTGTCTGCCAAAAGGGACCCTGCTCCAGCCTGTCCCTCGCACTGGTGACACCTGCAGTTAATCAAGGTGACACGTTGAAGCCTCAAAGCAGGTCATGGGTCCTTGATTTTCCTCCTTTCTTGCTAATCAGTTTACAGACACTAATTGCATTTACAGCTTTGATGAGCTCTGTGCATTTGTGAGACCACAAATTAAATATTGCTTCAGCCCGTGCGGGGATATAAGAAGCCATTTTGCCACTTTGGTGTTTTACCCTCACTCTATCTGGAGGATCACTTTTCCAACTCTCGGACACCTTCTTTCCCAGATCACGTGTTGCATTAGGAACTCACTCCCAGATCTGTAGTAATGTGTAGCTTGCATACTATGACAGATATCTGCCCTGACAGCGCTCTCAGATTGATCCTGCTTAGGCCCCCCCTGCAGCGATCCCTCCACAGTGATCGCGGGACAAAGTGGTACCAGTCCTACATCAGCCCACACATGCTCCCCAGATGGAGTGAAAAGGATGCTCTCTGCCCTCCCATCCTATTCTGGTGTCATAACCCTATATCCCTCCCTCTACAGCCTCACCCACCCAGACCCTACCTCCTTAGCCACACACAGACACCCACTTGCACTGAAAGCCCATAGACCTTGGGAGAAAGCCCATGGGCCTTGGGAGAAACCTTTCCACCCCAGCTGGTCCACAGGCAGCACTTGCTCACGTGGAGAGCCGCCTTCTGCAGCCTAACAGCTACAGATGGCTGGGAACTGCCTCTTCTTTTCTTGTGAAGCTCTTTCTGAGAAATGGGGTCTAGTTGCTGCTCTTGCGCTGCAAAGTGGCAAAACCCTTGACAGGATGACTGGCAAATGGACATTGAGCCACTGGACAGGACATGTACAGCCTGTTAGGGGTCTATAACGTGAGGTGCCTGAGGTGTTGTCTGGAAAGAGGTATGCTGGCTAAGGAGAATCTCTTATTAAAAAAACCCATATTAAAAAAAAAAAACAAAAACAACCAACTATTAAAATCCTATTAAAAAAAAAAGGTGAGGGATCTGAAAAGTACAGAAAAAAAGATGTAACCAGGTCTATGAAAAAAAAAATGGGATATCGAGGAACAGAGTAAGTATGTAAGCTTATTGGAGGTTGGTTTTCTTACCACATGTGAGCCTTGCGTGTTCTGTCAGTGAAGCCCGTATCTGCATCCCAGCACAAAGTGCAAATCATCTGTAGTGCCACTAGGTAACTTCATCACCTGAACCTGGGATAGAAAATGCTTCGTATCAAAGAAAAAAAAAAAAAAGAAAGAAAAAAAAAAGAAAGAAAACAAAAAAAGATAAATGCATTTTTGGTGCAGTACACCAATGCACTTGCATGTCTTGCCTGAAGCCAAAACGTCAAGCAAGACTGTGGTAGCCAACCTCTTAGGTTACCTTGTTTTGAAATTTGGTTTCCTAAAAAGGATCAATGGTGGTCTGGAGGGAGCAGAATTTACAAGCAACTTCATCAGAAAGTTGCTAAAAAACATCTCACGTACCTGTCGACTGCCCACAGATCAAAAGGGTGAGCAGCCAACTCAGCTGGCTATACTGAGGGGTTTACTGATTTTTGCATGACTTTGTCCAATGGGAAGTAGAGCTACTCTTATGTTTGGAAGGAGGTGAAGGGATTGTTATGCTTCTGCATTTCATGTGGAAAAGCCTGAAGCATACTCAGTGACGCTGGATTACGGTTACCTTTAAACTCTGAATCTACCTCTGGGGACTGTGAAGTTCGTGCTGAGAAATAAAAGCAGCAGAAGAAAGAAGCTTCTGAACCCACATCAAAATATTTGAAAAATCTGATGGGGAAGTAAAGAGCAGAGGAGCTCGCAATGCAGCCCTCTTGTCAGGAGTCTTCCAGAGAGAGGATCTGGTAAATTAATGTTACTGGGATAATAAAATTTATATCACGCTGGGAAGGAAAGTGAAATAGCCCAGTAGCAAAAACAGAGATGGGAAAAGATGTTAAGAGTTCTTCACTGCAGCACTTTACCTTCTTGTAATGTTTTCCCCACATCTCTGTGTACTGGTGTGTTTTGATCTGTGCGTCCTTCTTTACGTCAGTTCACAGTGGGCTGTAAGGAGACACGGAGCACAGAGCAAACCAACATCTCGCATGCGGACTGGAAGGAGATGGGGATTCAGACTTCAGGGATTGACACAGCAAGAATAAAAGTTGCCTTGGCCTTCACCTACTGACATCCTGATGCTGTCTATAGAACAAAAACTCTGAACGAAAAAGCATTTTTATCCACATTTCAGGAATGCCTGTGCTATTGATCTGCCCGACTTGGAAAGTGCCAAGTAGAGTGGTGAGGTATTCGTGCCAGCTACTGAGAGGCACATTTCCCAAAATGATAAGGCAGAATCTAAAACTGATGATGCTTCAGGGGACAGAGAACGGCAACAACCTACCAATACTAAAAGGCCATCTGGAGAGAGGAAGAGGTGCTCCAAACCTACCAACACTCAGTCATCAGAGGGTACTTACACAATATTTACACCCAGTGACTGCACTGGGCTCAGAAACCTCTTCTTTTCTTCTTTTTGTATTTTTTCTTTCTTCTCCTTTCTTTTTTATTTTTCTTTTTCCTTTTTTTTTCTTTTTATTCTTTATATTTTCCTCCTTTTTCTTATTCTCTCTTCTTTCTCTTCCCCCATCCTGTTTTTTTTTTTAAAAAAAAAAAAACCAGCCTAACTTCACCTGCCTAATCTTTGTCAACCTGCCAGCCCTACCAGGCTGCACAGGCAGTGGTAAGCAAACCATCGTTCTCCACTATCCATCAGCAACCCATTTCCTGGACTTGTGTGCACCAAGAGGGCCTTCCTGGGACACAGGGACACAGGTTGCTTGTGAGCTACAAGCAGCAGACAACACAGCCACCTCTGTCTTGAAGCCTGAGACCCTGCTGGCTGTAATATTTGGTACTTGTTAGCATGGATGGCAACTGTTATCAGGTATTCGGGAAGGATGAGGAAAATCAGAAATCAAGGTTCTTGTACAAGAGTCATTTCACCTCTGACCCCAGGTGGCAAACAGTGACAGTTAGCAGAACTTAAAAGACTTTAGAAAATTATGCAGGGGACTGAAAAAAAAAAAAAGTTCCATTATCTCCTTGTCCAAGCGAGCTCTTGTACTGGTGATCCGGCAGCACACTGGGCGCTGCCCAAACCTCCCCTGCTGAGGAGCAAGTTTCATCAGCTTGTCTGCGTAACTTAACCTCCACCTTTCCACAAAACGGTGCCCTAAATTCTGGTAAAGCTGCTCTAACTAAGTAAAAAAGAAACTTCGGCTTTTTGCTCAAGCCCTGATTCTCCAAACCGGGCAGAGCGGAAAAGCGGCGGTTTCACTCCCAGAGGAGCGAGGCTGGCTGCGGCGTTCCCCGGGCACCCCCTGCAGCCCAAGCCCTACCAGCATTCCCACAAGCCTCATCCCTTTGTTTAGGTCTCTTCCAACAATGCTGTAGAGGAAAGACAGACCTTATCCAAAATGAACCTTTTTTTTTTTTTTTTTTTTTAAAAGGAATAAGCTAACTGCTTCTATGGAGAAATATTGAACGTTTCTGACAGTCGATAGCAAAGGCATTTGAAATCTCATTGCAGCTTCCAGTATTTCAGCACCTTGAAGGTAAGCTCAGTGTGTTCCTCCAAAGGTTTTGCTGGTGCAGAATTAACCAGAACATATATCATTTCTTTTACAGGCAGCGTCGTTTCTGATATCTTCAGAGATAACCGCACGGATCAGAAGGATTATTGTGGCATTAACTGCTCTGATTGCATTCCCTGCAGTTTAATAGCAAGAGCAGTGAGACTGTAGGTGTATCAACAGAGTTTTGGATTTGTGAGCAAAGTGAGTTGGGGGTTATTAGCAGAATGTGAAAAAAGAAAAGGTCGCACACTCAAATGTGCCTCTCAGGATATGGCTGACATATTACATGGGGCAAGAAAAGTGATTTCTTAATAGAACATCATGAGTTTTCTGATAAGGAGCAACAGGGACTTTGCTAGAAAAGCTGTAGATCCATCTTGTCACATCCCGAGTGCTTTGGCTGTGAACTTAACCCATAAAAAATAAGGCAACTGCATTGTGCAATATCTGCCTTTTAAAAATATTAGCTATGGTGTGCACACAGTTTATGTTCCTATTTATCTTCGGTGTCTACAGTGATCACTGCACTAGCTCCTGGACTTTTTTAATCAATAAGAAGAAACTTATTTTCATTGGAAATAAAAAAATAGCAAACGGGGTCTCAGCAAAATGGTGGCTGTTAGCTGCACTGTTGTTCCTTCTGTCTAATGTTTTCCCCAAGGAAGTATCCTGCCCTCTCGATGGAAAGTTTTTGATTGGAACTCCATGGAACAAAGCAGAGAGGTAGCTGAAGAACCTTACAGCTAAAATTGCAAGCTACCAATGAGATTAAACATATTTTTCCCAGGCACATTCACTGAAGATAATATAGAAGTTTACAATTCCATTGTTCCAGTTCCCTGTGCTTGTTAAAGTGCAGAAGACAATCTGCAGTTGCTTATTTTGTATCTAAGCAACTGTCAGACTCTATATCTACTAATAAGAAAGGGTATAATTATATGCTGCTACTTTAATTAGCAGCAGATGCCTATGTTTATGAAATAAAATGTAAGATTTTCCGAAGCGCGGAGTCTTGCTTGTGTGTAAATTGCAAAAGCACTTTTCTAGGCGTCCAGAGGCTTTGTTTGGCTGTGGCAGCTTGCTTGGGACAGGGCACAGGGCACGTACAGCCAGTTCCTGGGGCGCATTAGGCCATGGGCTCAGCACCCAGCTGTCCTGAACACCCCTTTGGGAGAGCTGCAGGGCAAGGATAAATCAGTGTCTAAAGTGCCTTTTGGATACTCCCAGTGCTGGCGTGAGGCAGGTGCTTGTCCCTCATTCAAAGATCAAGAACCGCCAGCGGACAGCATGCTTCAGGCTACCTATTTCAGTGCCCTAAGGGCTGCTTTTTGCGGGACATGTTCACAGAGCAATCAACACACAGGAAGAAACATCCTTAACATGAATTTCTGATCTCATCGAGGTGCTTCAGCAGCACATAGTGATGCAATGCAGTATTTTTCTTCAGAAGGAATAACAATAGGGGCTATTGCTGAGGGTCCTTTGCTTATAAAAGGAAAAGAGTACCAACAAAAGACAAAATAAAATACACGCTCTTTCAGAAACCCATGAAGACACACAGAGACAGAGTACATAGATGAGAATAACCTTGTCCAGGATGTAAAATACTTGTTAGATGAGTCTCTAATTTCCATTATTCAGTATTTTTAGCCTTGTTTCCATGGAAACAGCACTTGTGCGATGATGCTGTCCTGCAAGCAAGTGAGTGGATGCACACATGTGTATGTACATCTGTATGTTCTTCTCCTGGCGTCCAGCAACTTTGAACAAGTTTGCCAGGAAAGTCGAGCTTCCAGGGGTAATTAGATGCAAACAGTTTTGTGAAAGCATTCAGGTAAGGAAGAAGTGATCTTATAATATCTCCAGCCAAAGAAATCTCATGAGATAGTAGAGAACCTGCACAAGAGATGAACAAGGCCATCTCTAACTGCTGCATCTGCAGAACATGCTTCAGTAGGGAAGCTCATACTTGTTTGGATGTCCAACACGGTGACACACTGCCTGCCACAAGGCACAGATCCACAGAAAATCTGTTCTTGGGTTTGGAAGTCAAGGTTCCTGTTTAGAAACTGTCAAAGTGCAAGACATCCTGCCTGAAGGTTTGGGATGCCAACAAAATAACCAACATGTGTCTTGTCTGTTTGTCTGTCTTTTGGGGTGCCTTGTCCTGCGCCTGCACTCTTCAGAAAAAGAAAACAACGTAGTCTGCCCAGTTTGGCACATCTCTTCGTTCCTTCAAAATGAGCTGCCATCACAGCCATGCATGCAAGAAAAAGGACAGGTCAAATCATCAAGCTAAATTAAAGACAATCTCTAATCATCTGTCACTACATTCCTCATTTCAAGAAGAGATTAAATCCTTCAGCATATCTTTATATTCACAGTTTTTATGCCCCTCTCTCACTGTTACTAATCCAATTACAAGAACTGAGTTACATAAGACTGCACCCCAGTAGGCTGCAAGCGCATGCAAGCGTATAACCCATACCTTTGTATTCTTTTACTGCACTTTCTAATCTCTAATCCGCTCTCTGCGAGAGCTGGCAGCCATTTCTCCGCTCGCTGCAGCAGAGGCTGTCAGCAGAGACACACACCAGATGCTTTCCCACAGAGCCCGGTTTTGCTCTCACCCTTATTCTGCAGCTCTCATTCAGAACTCAAGGTCATTCTGATGGCAAAATTTGTTTGTATTTGGTCTTCCCCGTGCATGCAGCGTGAATGTGCAGGACGCAAAGCAACGCTTCCACAACAGATATTGCCCAGAGCACATATGGAGGCAGAAGGATCTTGTTGAACAACACACCAGGTAGCTGGAGTATTTGCATTTCTTCAAAAGCTTTAGGGGCTATCGTATAGGATATTTGCGTCAAAGCCCTGTCAGAGTTATTTTGAATACGTTATAAGAAATCATCCGTGTTTAAGGTTAGCTCATAAAACCACTGTGACCTGCATTAATCAACGCTCTAGAAGAGGAAAACTCTATTTACACCTACGGTCATTTTCAAAGCGACCTCTATGACTGTTGACCAGTATTTCAGGATTATTCTCTTTGCAACACAAGCTTTGCACCTGCTGCTACACATAGATAGAGTTTCAATAATCTGTGTGTAGGTAACACTCAGTAACAAATAAAAATTTAGTGAGTGTGCTCCAAACACCAGCACATTTTCTGTGCCGTGTGATGTGAATATTATTGCAGCTGTACAGGGAATAGATCTCTTCACACCACCGTAAAAGGCAACGAGCACAGCTCAAGGGAATAGTACACCAAGGCATAGGAAGTTTCTGCTCATATTACCTTGAGTTTCCAGCTCACCTCCTCACGCTCTTCTGCATGGTGGATGAGGCTACACAAAACAGACCCATCATGAAGCCACAGGAGGTAAAAAAACTAGCCCAGGGAAATTCACCCTGGGCACACGCTCTTCCTCTGCCATAACCAGCCTCTGTAACATTCAAGGTCCTTCTGTCCTGCATCACAGCAGAAACCAGTAAGTCTCCAATAGCCTGGTCACCTTTGGGACACTGCTTTTGTTACCCAACAGCATAAGCAATTGTCCCAAGAGGTGGCTTTTGTCCAGAGGGGAGAAAGGAGAAGACTCTCATGTCCTCTAATCTCTGAAGAGGAGGGAACAGAAGAAATATTTTATGCTAACAAGGTTATTAACTGATGATGTACGTCATTGCTGTCGGTATTTCACACAACCTACTGCCCTTCTGCCCCTTAATTAAAAATAATGGGCATGAGGTGTTATTTCACAGAAAATTGGGGTGGCGACGGAGGGGCTTCATCGTTAAGCCCCACTGACAAACCTGTGATGAAATACCACATGTTTAACATAGCCAAAGGTGGGGGAAAAAACCTCTAAACCCAGAAAACTCTCTTCTAGAGACTTACAGGTAGTGTTTTGATTTCTCTAGTATCTTCACAAAAGCCTCCTTTTGTACCACAGCAAAACTTTTTCTTCAATCCGCTTGCATCATTTCATCTTGACCCTTAACAACGCTGTTCAAAATTTTCCACAGAAAGCTGATGATGCTATTGAGATGCAGGGATTTAACGGCAGTGCAGCGCTTGTGGGATGAGTTGGGTTTACATTATATCTTTTCATATAATGCCATCTAGCGTGCATTGTACGGAAACTGCCGGCCAGCCTGGGTGAGTCATTTCTTCCTCACATTTGGGGACTGGAAGGGCACTGCAAAGTTTTGTTTACTTCAAAGTAACAAGAAAAAGCGTTTCAGCGTGGCCATATGACAACACTGGGAAACAGCAACACACCAGGCCAGGCTGGGTTTTTTTGCTGGACCTACATTTGTTTCTGTGCCAGATCACACACTCCTTTCCTGTTCATGGAAATCAATACTTTCCGGAAAGTACTGACTAATGAAAAATTTACTAACAGAATATGAAATGCTCCTTCTCTAATGAAATGTAACTAGTGGCAGCAAGAGGCTAAATAAAGAAGAAAGTCAGCTTTCTTACTCAAACAAGAAACTCCATCTGCTTTGAGATACTCATAGCTACCACCAGTTCTTGGGTTCTTGCACCTTGACCTCCTGTCTCTCCTTTTCTGTATAGGCTGAACGCTTACATCGCCCCTTTTTTGTCTTCAGCACTGGAGACTGGCATGTAAGCACCTGCCTTGATTCCTCTACTCAGATTGGTCACTCCACGGATGATCCTACTCCTTTCTAAGACCTAACAACCTGTTACATCCAGCCTGGGCCAACATTGTCAAGTCCACCTGATCTGCTGCATCTTCTCTCTTCCCTTCCACAGACCCTCTCTGCCCATCACCAGTTTCTAGCTTTCACCAAGCTCTCCAGATCTTCAGACCCACTGGAAATCACCTTCTTGATTAACTCCTTTCCTTACCGTTACACCTCTCCTCTCTCGAGAAGGAGGGGAAAAAATTGTTTTCTTGACCTTTAAATTCTTTTTCTGAACTCTCCCTCCCTGCCTGTACAGCTGAAACTCCATCTCTTTTTTCCTCCTTTTTACTACCATTGCTCTTTCTTCTGTTTCAGTTAATTGTTAAGCCCTTTCAACTTGAATTCTGTTTTCCTCACACCACCCAAAATGGTAAGATTTATTACTTCATGCTGTCAAAATCCTAGGGCCTTTCTTCCATGCTCCCTCCTCTTCCTAAATTCATTTGACAAGCTCCCTGTTCCCTCAGCCATCAGCTGACCCTCAGCTTTTCTTCAGCTTTACCCTGGCTCTTTCTCCTCTCTGACCACTTTGGCACCTTCCCTTTCTAAGTGTTTTTCATCCCCTTGGTGCAACATCTGCTGTTATCGTTGTAGCTGTCCCACAGTGACAGAGCTGTTACTGTTGATGTGCTTTTCTCCTACCAGCAACACATGCTCCTTTTTCTATTCCCACTCTCAGAACAGGTCATGATAACACCAGCCATCCGCTTTGCTCCAGTGTCACTTCATCGCAGCAGCAGTTTAAGCCTAATTGGGTAACTTTGCACTGCACCGGATAACGAGCACGTGCACCATCTTTTACTTATCATGTCAGATGAGGGGGTGAATTTGTAAACCACATCAGGCAGATTAGAATCATAGAATCATTACGGTTGGAAGGGACCTTTAGGGGCCACCTAGCCCAACCCCCCTGAAAGGAGCAAGGACATCTCCAACCAGATCAGGTTGCTCAGAGTCCCCTCCAACCTGGCCTTGAATGTTTCCAGGGATGGGACATCCACCACCTCTCTGGGCAACCTGTTCCAGTGTTCCACCACTCTCATGGTTAAAAATTCTTCCTTATGTCTAGTCTGAATCTACCTCTCTCTGTTTTAAAACCATTACCCCTCGTCCTATCACAACAGGCCCTGCTGAAGAGTTTCTCCTCATCTTTTCTACAAGCCCCCTTTAGGTACTAGAAGACCTCTACAAGGTCTCCCCAGAGCCTTTTCTTCTCCAGATTGAACAGGTCCAATTCTCTCAGCTTGTCCTCGCAGGAAAGGTGCTCCAGCCCTCTGATCATCTTTGTGGCCCTCCTCTGGACCTTCTCCAACTGGTCCATGTCCTTCTTATGTTGGGGGCTCCAGAGCTGGATGCAGTACTTCAGGTGGGGTCTCACCAGGGCAGAGCAGAGGGGGAGAATCACCTCCCTCGACCTGCTGGCCACGCTCCTCTTGATGCAGCCCAGGATGTGGTTGGCTTTCGGGGCTGCAAGCACACGTTGTTGTCTCATGTTGAGCTTTTCGTCCTTTTTCATTCAGAAAGAGACTGTCCAGGTATGCAGGCTAAAGGTAGAAAATATGGCAAAGCTACATAACTCTTGCAGAACAATAAAGCAGTTCAGGATGACCGTGAAGTCTTACCTATCTCTTCACCTTCGCAGCACAGGGCTCTGAAGCCGCTTTCCAGCTGGTCAGGATGGTGGACGTGGGCAGCAGGTTTGCCCTGTGCTTGGCCGGTTCTGCAGTTCGGGGTCCAGGTCATCAACCAAGGAGCATTCACGATATCTACAGGCACTTAAAATTCACAATGCTTAATTAAAAGCCATTTGCCTGTTCTTCCAACACGAACTCAAAAAAAGTCTCTTCTTGCATGCAGTTGCACCAAAATTATTTGTTGGCAACATAGAAAGTTTCTCAGTGATGGGATTTCAGCCTGCCCTCTACTGCAGGTCTGGCACACAGCACCACGTTGGTCCACCTCCCCTTGCCTTTTATTTTCTGAGAACACCGACAGCACGAGCTGGCCCTCTCTTACATGGATACACGACTCAGAAAAGTTTAGTTTCAATTGGCAAAAATTAAGAGGTCCAACCAGATGTGCCAATGAGACTAAAAAGCCCTCAGCAGGAAATCCGAAACAAGAGTCGTGCAGGCGCATCATCCCACAGAGAGCACAACAGTTATTTCTCTAGGTGTGAGGCAGCTCACACTTACACCGCAGTTTACTCCCCGTAGTACGCCACGCGCACTCTCCCTGACACAGCCTGAAAAGCAGGCAGACCAGTGGCACAGCCCAGCTACGTGCCATAACCTGGGATCACTGTGCCGGCCAACGCGTAGGGCACCCTTCTGTGTCAGCCAGCCACTCTGTTCCAGCAGAAGTCAGCTTTAGCAAGATCTGGGAGACCCAACCCCCACCACACAGTGACAGCCCTCTGGCCCCTCTACCTTGGCCCTGGGGCTGTAGCTCCACAGAGGAACCACACAGCCAGGTTGAAGCCAGCAGGTACTCCCACCATGGACAACCCGCTGGGATGGGCCAGGAAGAACTGGAGCTCGACCACGGCATGGGAAACCCTCATGTGTTGCTCACATGAGGGGCCCAAAGGTTACTTGAGATTAGAAGTCAAAAGTTACTTGAGATCACAGGATTGGGGTTACCTGAGGCCAAGGGTTACTTGAGGTCATAGCATGAGGTTATCTAAGGTCATAACCCAGCAGTTACTTGAGGTCAAAGGTTACTTGAGGTCAGAGGGCAGGTGTTACTTTAAGTCAAAGGTTATTTGAGATCACAGGACAGGGTTACTTGGGGTCAAAGGTTACTTGAGGTCATAGTACAGAGGTCACTTGAAGTCATGACGGAGAGGTTATTTGAGGTCAGAAGTTACTTGAGATCACAGGACAGGGCTACTTGATGTCAAAGATCAGTTGAGGTCAAAGCTTACTTTACATCAGGGCTTTACATCAGGGGTTGAGATCATAGCATGGGGTTACTTGAGGCCAACAGTTACTTGAGATCACAGGACGGGGTTACTTCAGGTCAAAGGTTACTTTAGGTCATAGCATCATAGAATGGCTAGAGTTGGAAGGGACCTTCAAACGTCATCTAGTCCAACCCCCCTGCAAGGAGCAGGGACATCCCTGACTAGATCAGGTTGCTCAGTGCCTCATCCAGCCTGTCCTTGAATGTTTCCAGGGATGGGGCATCCACCACCTCTCTAGGCAACCTGGGCCAGTGCTCTACAGCTCTCATTTTAGGTCAGAGGGTAGAGGTTACTCAAGGTTAAAGATTCCTCGAGCTCAGAGGGTAAAGGTTAATCAATGTGAAAAGTTACTTAACATCAGAGGTTAACTGATGTCAAAGGTTCCTCAAGGTCAAGTGTTAATTGAGGTCACAGAATAGAGGTTCCTGAAGGTCAAAAGTTAGTCCAGGATAAAATTTACTTCAGGTCACAGAATAGAGGGTACCCTAGGTGCAAAGTTCCTCTAAGTCAAAGGTTACTTGATTTCAAATTTGGTTTTGGTGTAAGTCCCACCAATGCCCACACTGCAGGCCAGAACCAAGTCTCTACTGCGTGTGTCAAACCAGTGCTATCAGCTGTTGAGGTGCATGACCCATGCCCACAAGCACAGGCTAGGGCCAGCTGGCCTAGAGGGCCGGCACACACAGGCTCCTTCACTACCTCAGCCTCCAAGCAGTGGGGGCTGCACCCAAGCTGCCTTCCGGGAACAGGCCCCCCAGCCCGCCCAACCACACACCACACATGGCTGCCAACAGCGCTGCTCTAGAGAACAGCACTCCAGTGCGCAGGAGTCCTTTACGTTAGAAGTGTAAATACAGTCAGATATTACCATACAGAATCACCGAAGGTGAAAGAGCTGAAGGAACTGACAGCAGTAATTTTTTATAAAGATTTGGTGCTGACTGCAATAGCAGGTGTCTCTTCCTTCTCAAGCTTGCTAGCAAAAAGTTTTTCTTCAAAACTTGGTTAATAAAATTGGTGGCCAGCTTCTCCCAGGGATTCAGAAACAACACTCCATTCTATTTGAGAGAGATAGAACAACTGAGATACAGTTGTTGCCATCAGGGACTAGCACACTCAAGTAGGGAAATCAGATGCAAGACTAAAGTCATCATTTGGGATTAAGAATAACTGTATGCTTGCCAGTAAAAGCTACTATAGTTCCAAACTTGAGTCCAAACCAGAAAAATCTCAACAACAGGGTAAAGTTTTCAGCTGTTTGTCAGAACATAAAAGCATAAGTGAAAGTACTGCAACAGTTGGGGGGGGGGGGGGGGGGGG
>WHYT01014682.1:204936-241120 GCA_009806455.1 Tetrax tetrax
GAAGTAAAAACTTTTTTTTTTTTTAATCTAGCAGTACTTAACTATCATGACAAACAGGATGCCAATATTTTTAGAATAATAAACACTGACCATTTTAAATATAACTTTCAGTAGTCATAACAAATGTAAAAAGCTAGCAGGTGGCTAATGCTAGTCAAAAGTGACAACAAAAATAAGTCCCTAATCCCCACCTGGAGTATTGCATCCAGCTCTGGAGTCCCCAACATAAGAAGGGCACGGACCTGTTGGAGAAGGTCCAGAGGAGGGCCACAAAGATGATCAGAGGGCTGGAGCACCTCTCCTATGAGGACAGGCTGAGAGAGCTGAGGCTGTTCAGCCTGGAGAAGAGGAGGTTGCAGGGAGACCTTATAGTGGTCTTCCAGTACCTAAAGGGGGCTTATAAGAAACATGAGGAGAAACTCTTCAGTAGGGCCTGTTGTAATGAAACAAGGGGTAATGGTTTTAAAACAAAGAGAGGTACATTCAAATTAGATATCAGGAAAAAATTTTTAACCATGAGGGTGGTGGAACACTGGAACAGGTTACCCAGAGAGGTGGTGGATGCCCCATCCCTGGAAACATTCAAGGCCAGGTTGGATGGGGCTCTGAGCAACCTGATGTGATTGGAGATGTCCCTGCTCCTTGCAGGGGGGTTGGACTAGATGACCTTTGAAGGTCCCTTCCAACCCTAACCATTCTATGATTCTGTCCTCCCCATAAACAATATAAAAAAGCAATTTTGAGCATTGTTCTGCTGTAATAGCTCATCTTTTCAAAAACTAGAACTTTCTTCTTTTAAACTAAACATAGTGAAGTCTTGAAAATTCAAGTAGCTTCATCTGATAGTATACAATCACAACTTAAAAAACACACTCACTCAGCTTAGTCTATTTTAATGTTTTGTCAGGATAAATACAGGCCAGAAAACAGGTTCTGTGATCCAAGTCACTTGAGAATCAAAGACATTTCAGTAACAAACAAGTACATCTCTCAGCTCTAAAAATAAAAATTTTGCTTTCCAAATAATTTTCTTGTAGTTTTCAGCTACCTGGCAATGTGTAACATTGTTTCAGAATGTCAAAGTCCAAATACTGCTTCAAGGTCCTTTGAAATAGCAAAGGACTATGTTCAGTGTAATTCAGACTAGATCACGCAGATCAGCCCTAAAAGCACTCACATAATCTTACATCCTATTTGGGAAGATAGCGAAAGAACCATCATTAGCTGGCAATGTCAAATTAGTGGTCAGGAAAGAAGATGCTTTCTCATATGGACTGAAACCACGTTAAAAGAAAAAAAAAAATTTGACAAAAGACCAGCTACCTCTGCAATAGATTGGAATTTCACTGATGATCTGTAATTAGTTTGCTTCATAAGACTTGCTTTTCTCATTAATTGCATTGAAAGCTTTTATGCAAGACTAAATAAATGCTTGACTACAAAGTCTCCGAAAGGACACGATTGTAACTTTTGTCTCCACAGAGCAACTGCAATAAACATGGTATTATACAGTCTATTTGTAAAACTTAAAATAAATTTAAAAAAAATAAAAACAAACTTCTTGGAGTGACCATGGGAGCCATTTATCTGCTGGGATGAGTTAAGTTAACTTTGGCCTTACAAGCCTTGAATCGCTTTGCATGGCGTACCCATGCTGCTGTGAGCCGTAAGCAACTCACTCTAACACAACTTCATGAAAATAAACTTTCCATTAAAGTTTCTGAAGGCAGAAGGACCTTACCATTTCCTTCAAAGGGAAATGTACTCCATCAACTTTAGAAATAAACACAACTACCAGGATTTAAACACAGCTGTTATTACAAAGCAGCAGCTGTACTGTAGAGCACCTGCAGATACCCAGGCTACCATTTCACACAGTAGCTGATACCCTGAGCGCCTTCACCACAGCACAAACTTACTTGGGGGCCCATCGCTTATTTCCATCCTTTCCAAGATAATACTTGTCTGAAGCAAAAGGACTCAAGAGAAAAGCCAGGAAATCAGGTTTTCTAACTTATTTTTTTAATAAACTATAGAAGAACAAGATAACATTTCAACCAAGTCATGACAGCTGCATGCTTTAAAGCAGATACATACACGTCTCTAGATTTTTCTGTTCTCTTCATGGAGAAAAAAAAGGGAGCAAAAGGTTCACGTGAAAGCTGAACATAATGCATAGATTTCTGTATGTATTCAAATAATAGCAAACTAAAGCAAGCAATAACACAACTGGAAAAGTGTTTTAATAGTGATTCCAGATCTATGAAACTTTTAAAAGGAAATTTCAGTTCTAGGAATCTTTATGTTGAATGAGTTACATTTCTATACAGCATTAAAGTAAGTTTTATAAATTCAGGCAGTAGAAACAAACTTACATAAAAGCTCAAAAGCATCTAAGGTGCAAACTGAAAAACCTACAAGGCCATAGTGTACCAGAAATTTAAAACTTAAAAGGTTGCATTAGACCTGCCCTTGCTTACACTGACACAGTGAAATTAGTGGAAAACTACTGCTTTTCCAGTTAGAGTAAAAGTAGGTTCTGATTGTTGGTTCCAAACAGTTATCTTCCTAAGCTTTTTCTCATTGTCTTTGCTTGCCTCTTACATATTATCATCAGGGGAAAAAACTGGAGAGGTTTCTGTGCAACCTCATTCAGCGATGTTTATAAAGAAATACAAAGCATCTGTCCTTGTGCACAGTTTTATCTACAGTGCTGTATTTCTTTACATCACCATGTTCACCTACATCACTGAGCTTTTACAGGGTTAATAATTAGACACTTATGAGGGATGCTTACTTTCACCTTTTGATCAACATTTTCTACAGGGATCAGGGAGTATTAAAAGACAAGTAGTCTTCCAAAGTAATTGAAGTGATCACATAACAGGAAGAACTTGAGACAGAAAGAAAGGAGCTCATATGGATATGTATGCTGCTTTCCTTATGAGGAAGAGTATTCAAGATCCAGTGAGTTTCCATCCAGATGCTACAATAACTGGCACCCTCTAAACCCCCACATTAAAATATATCTCAATATTTTAATCAGGCACTTAAATAGAAAAACAAAGCAGTAACATTCAACATACATATTGAGAGCTATTCTGTAAGGCCAGAACATCTTGTATGAAGGATTCAGGAAATTCTGTGTCCCACAAAACCAAGTAACTCAAGTAAAGGGATAAAGGAATGGAGACTCCCTCACTAGACAAGCATGTCTTAAAAAAAACAAAAACAAAAAAAACCCAAAATAACAAACACACACACACAAACCAAAAGATAGTTAGCAAATATTTGGTAGAAGCCATTAACCACAAACTTATTTTCTTCACTATCTAATGCAAAATGTAGTGCAAGGTTATTAATCCCTTGAGAAGATGGATCCAAAAGTAAACATTCAATGTGCTTTAATTTACAAGGTAATATATATTTTTCCCCACAAAAAAAGTTTCACCACTGATAACAAAGCTCCCTGAGGGAATACATTAGTTTTTCAAGGGAATAAAGTAATCATCTAAAAACATAATCTGAAAAGCTCCAACAATCAATACTTGTGCTATTTTGAGCAATAACACATTTCTGATCAACGTTTCTTTGGAAAACATGTGTTAGACCAACCAGTCACTGGTCCTGTAAGAGGGACCCTGACCTCCCTTCTTTTAGGTAGTACTCTGAAGATGAGAGCAATCTTTCTTTTAAGAGTAATGAACATATTTTAGTTCAATGCACTTCAGAGTTACAGGAAAATTCTACCTGTAAGACTTAATCTACCAAGACTCAAATGGTCAATTACAGATTCTGTCACAAAAATACAGAATCAAGGAAAAGAGGTGGAAATTCAGCTGTAAGGCTAAACACTTGTGAAGTTATCTTTATGTTATTCAAGTCAAGGGACAGATAAAGTAATCTACAGACACACACAAGATATTTACGGTAATGAGAATACCAAGTGTTTAAACCATTCTTAAGTAATTTATTTTTTTACTGATGATTTACAAGGCCTTGATTATTAGACAAAATAGCATATTTTAACTAAACCCCCCAAAATACAAACCAATAGAATATAGAAGGAAATGCTATATGGTTCCATAGAATATATCACACCCAGTGCACGCACTGCTTCATTTTTCTCATCTGAACCCATTTGTTACTTGGAGGATTTTTGCAAAGAAATCTTTTGGCCTAGCCAACATGTAGTGTATGGTTTCAGACACTGAATTAGGCTCTAATTCTGGCATTAGTCTACAGTCTAAACCACTGCAGCAGATCTTGCAAAGTGTTTAGTGGAATCAAAAATTGATCTAGACATTTTTGAGCAGTTAACAATAAACAGGAGTTATAGACTGCATACAGTTCAGTACGGTATACTAACTGAAACTAAAAGTTTTAGTATGCTTATTGCCAATTTCGCCCAAATTTTAACAAGCAGAACTTCTTTGCAGATACATTATTGCTGAGGGTAATAAGGCTGTTGAGGAAAAGGGTATCCAGGTTGTTGAGGTGCTGGATATGGTGCTTGTCCGGGGTTTTGATACACAGGTGAGGGTGCATATGGCATATTATACTGACCATACATGTATGGATTATAGCCCATTGGCATCGGCATCTGGCAATACCTGGAAGGGAGGAGGAAATAAAAAGCATACTTTAGTTGTAGAATATTGATGATGTTAATTTGCAAATAACAGCTCGTTAATAGACACAAGAAGACATGCAATCACCACAAATGCTTTCCTTGCATTTTCCTTTTTGTGCAAAGTGTGGTAACTTTCAAAGATCAAACATGAAAAAAAAATACAATGCATGCAACAGAAATATAGACAGAAGGTGAATTAAAGGCAACTTGCTGCAACTAAAACTGATCTAAATTGATTCTCTTACATTTAATATATCGTACATATTTTAACATTTGCTGAGCCTGCTACTAAAGGAGAGAGCAGCTGCCTTAAATTCCTCGTGAGGACTCCAGAAAGATGGAAAAAAGCATCAGAAGAAGGCACACTACTCAACTGGATTTTTTTCTGTATTTTTCAATCACCTTTAGCAAGATACCAAGATTTGAAAAATGAGATATGCCAACACTTTTGAGATAAACAATGCCAACTGATTATGCAAGGGCTGGCAAAAATCCACAAACCACAGTTAAGGAACTGCAGTCCTATCTCCCTTCTCCTTTAAAAAAGCCAAACTGCAAAAACTTAAAATGAACCCTCACACAAATGGTACCAGCACATGATTCCAATAAGGATTACATGATTAAAACTAAAGAAAACCCATCTTGCCTCAAACACTAAACACATCTTCAATTATAACAACTGGTTTTAAAATGTCACATGCAACAAACAAGTGCTTTTAGATAATGGGATAACAAAGAACTGATTAAGTACTCCCGTAGCTTACCCTGGGTAACCTGGGTAAGTTGGGTAAGGAGGTCCCTGCGCCTGCGAAGGTGCAGTGCTTGCAGCAGGTGCACTGGCTCCTGGAGTAGGAGTAGGAGTAGGAGTAGGAGCAGGAGCAGCAGGAGCTGCAGCTGTTCCAGAAGGTGCTGATGAGGAAGAGGAACTGCTTGCTGCAGAAATCACTGGTGGTGGTGGCCGTGCTGGTGGCTGTGGTTTAGTCCCCTAACAAGAGAAAGGGAATTAAGCTGGAGCTTTTCTTGAAATCTTGGAATCAAACACTGTGGCTATACGATTGGTTGATTTTATTTTCATTTTAAACAGACATTCTGTATTTACTTTATGCAGACAATAATGCAAAGCATCTTGAAAGCAGTAAGCTTTCCATTTCAAATCTATAAATTATGAACACCAATAGTAGGTGGTACACCTCTCTGCAAAGTCTTTAGACTTCACCCTCTATTTCACTTCAACGCATTTCCAAATACACCAATACATTAAGGAGATATAAACAAATTACAGATCAGTTTGGAGTTCCAAAGTACGAGCCTTCTATTCCGTAACCCGCTAATTCCATAACATATATTTACCACCATGGTTCTGGGTGCTGGAGTAGGAGTCAATGATGCAGCAGGCTTACTTCCTCCACCTGACGTGGTCTGATAAGTAGGCAGAGGAATAGAGGGAGCACTGGGTTCCCTAGCAATGCTTTGCTGCAAATCTCTATTAAAAACAAACAAGCAACAGTACGGTTTAGTTTAAGAATTCTATGTTATAAATTTCAGCAAGCTAAGCTAAAAAGATGCCACAGAGTAGATCTAGTACTTAAAGCATGATCACTGAGGTAGCTCAAACTAAATCTGCAGTCCAAATCACTTCCACAGAAAAAATCCTCTAGCCAATCCTCTGATCAACTGTTACATTCTCTCATAATGTCTTTATGTTCCAACTCAATACAGGATATAGATCGCTGAATTAGCCAATAGCTCTGGGATCAGAAATTATAGAATAGCCACAATATTTCGCAACCTGGAAGCTTTCCTGAGAACCTAAGGAAACCTTAAGGCTATGGAAAAGGATAAAAGTAAATTTCACTAACTTTGACGTGTAACGACATGCTCAGATAGAGAAGAAAAGCAATGTTGTATTGCTTACAACTGTTGTAGATTGCCCTAAATTAAGTAATATTGCATGCAAATACCATACATCTAACAGAACTGTTACTAAAACAAAGGAACAGTCTGCAATATCATTTATATCTGGGTAAGCATACCTATCAGAAAAATCCTAGCAAAAATCTGAATGGCTCAGCACACAAGCTTTCAAGCTCTCTATTCTGTTACTTCTACTGTTGGAATTACTCTTGGTAAGATGCAAGGAGGCTTTGGTGTCATGTTGTACTACAAGCTGCCATTAAACAGCAGCATTTTACAGTCAGCTTGTCATGAAAACTCCAAGGAAGCAGTTCTAAGTTACATATTCATAGGAATTCTGTGCATTTCTCAATGCAAAGATGCAATATTCGAGATCAGGCAGATTCTTCAGAGAGACTTTAGGAAGCACTTAAAATTTCAGACAATTTTGCGTAAAGACGATAGGTGAGCAACACAACTGGCAACTTCTGTAGCATCTTGGATAGAAAAAACAATACTGAAACAAAAATTCCAAGAAAACTGTCCTCACATTTACCCCTGCAGTAAAAAGGAATGATGGAAAAAAAAGCTGGAAATACTGTCTTGATGCTCTGTTACATACATAAATGTATATCTCAAACTATTTATTTGTTGCAGATAGTGGAGTAACTATTCAATACTGTATTACACTGAAACCAACAAAAAGAAAACTTAACATCTTAGAAGCATCTCATCTTAGGGATGGAGGAAATAATTTTCTTCCTAAAATTACACTGCAAAGACCCATGGCTTACAGAACAGCATTACCAGAGTGAAGTATATTTTGACCACAGAGTGAGGAAATATATTAAATGTAAAGCTTAAAACTATTAAAACCGATCCTCCAATGGGCAAGCACAATGCAGGAATAAAACAAAACAAAACAAGTTCTGAACAAGAAACCATCTAAAAAAATTTATTTTCACTAAGTAAAAATGCAGCTCCCAGTCAGTATTTTTGGCAGGGGCATAGGGGAAAGGTGTGCAGTGGCAAAACACACATTTTAGTCACTCAGACTGTGGGTTGGGTGCACTGAAAAATACATTTTGTAGACCTATACTACAAATGTCCCAAATCTGATCGCTGCCCCTAACCTTGACCGGGTTTCATGTCAGTGAACAGTTAACACGGGAGGCAGTGAAAGATAGCATGGGAAGATTCAGTTGAATGTTGTATCAATAGTAAACCTACATGAACATATTGGAGATGTGAGATATTCAGACCTAAGCCTTGGCCAGGCAGCCTACAGCTTCCACATTGCATGAATGTAAGAAGTGGAAGAAAGGTGGAAGGGGTTGTATACAGTTACTAAGAATTAGTTTACAAGCACAATGCTCAACAAGAATAGTTCTACAAAGGACAAAGTCAGGAAAGGTAAAATTTGAGGTCTGAGCATCCCATTCACAACATGGTACGTGCACAGAACAACTGCAGTCTCAACAACTGAAACTTCAGTAACAACTAGCCCTTTTTATAAAAGCTTATGTACTTTCCTAAAGAATACTGTTTAAAAGGTCTTTTTAAAGCCTTCTCAGATATGCTTTCTTCTTAAGAGGAGAGTCTAAAAATCATAGCTGAAACAGACTATACTAGCCTGATCATGCATCAGGGACAATCATGTGCCGAAGCATTTATCAAATTTTTCAAACCAAAATGACAACAGGAGCAATGTGCAGAAATCGGAAGTTCCTCAAAGGAAAGAATAAAATAAGATTACTTACAAACACATGCAAAAAAAAAAAAAAAACAGAGAATGAAATAAGATGAAATAGATTCATGCTGAATTATATATAGGAACAGCAGAACAGACTTCAAAGTAGATTCTTCCATTTACTTCTCTCATCACTTTCCTAGTTTTTCAGGGGAGGGGAGAGTGGGATTAGTATTAAGGCAAAGAAGTGAGTCTCAACACACCTATTCTCTCTTTCTCATTTCATCAAGTACCATAATAAACACATCCCTGAAGATTAATTTCTGATAAATACTTAACTGTTTCTACAATGCTTAAACAAAATATTGAAATCTTACTTGAGCAGTTCATCTCTTTCAGTCTTGCGAGCAAAGACAATGTCACTGCATTTGTTTTGGAATTTCAGCAGAATTTCTGTCAGCTCATTGTAAAACTAATGAAGGACAAAACAAAAAAAAAAAAAAATAAAAATAAAAAAACCACAAACACCAACATGCTCAATCAATACTTTCAGACTCTATGCTAGTATATTTCCACATATTGATCCAGTATTATTACAGTGCCCAAAATCTGCCATTCCAGTAGCTTGCTAGTGCATTTTGTTCTGCCTTTCTAAAATAAATATTAGTCAGCTGTTGTCCATCTCTGTAATATTACACAATTTTGTGGGTTTGTGTACAGATATATATGTGTGTGTGTATAAATATAAAAATGGTTTAAGACAACTAGAAAGCGTACTAAAACCAGAACAAAACCAGATCACTTCTAGCGATTAACTATTTATTTTTTAAAGGAAAATTTTTTCTTTTATTTTTACTGCCTTTGGTCAACTCCAAGCATTTCATTTGTATTGACATTTCAGAATTTTATTTTCTTTTTTCCTCTAGTAAGCTATCAATAAACCTGCAAGAAGTACTTAACACAGAAGCAGTAAGACATCTTCCAGAAGCCTAGATCAAAAAAGGCAAGCTAAATAAAGCCCTGCACATCTCTCCTCATGTATGCAGGAGCAGTATATAAAACACAAATTCGATAAGGTGATTAAATACCATGGGAGAACAGATGAAAGAATTCTTCAGATGAAATGGCTCATCTGGGTACTTCAGCATCAGTTACTCAGTTGTAATTAACACTTTTTCTATTTTAATACAAAGCAATGCTCAGAAAAGTTTAGTTTTCAGATAGGAACAAAGAAGCATTTCACAGTTGTCAAAACAATCAAAATTTGAGCAACTGTTCTCATTTCAGTAGTAAAATCCTCAAAAATGTACCTCTCATCTAGCATATCTGCAAAGTTTATTATGACTTTTGATTCAAGTCTCATTGTGTAAATAAAAAGTTCTTCCAATCCCTTACCCGTTACCATACCTTTGTGCCTTCTTTTAAATTGGCTACAAGTTCCACAAAGTTGTCATTTGCCACAGCTAAGTTCTTCAAAACTTCTTCTCTTAAATTAGATTCATTGTTTGATTGTTTCATCTTTGAAAAATCTTGATGTGCATTCTTAAAAGTACAGAAAAAAAAAAAAAAAAGCAGTGAAAAAAGTGCAAGCTAGTTCTGTGTAAGAGTATGTATGCTTTTGGTTTTTTCCCTTCTTACTCATGGCTTCTACTCCCTTTTCCCAGTACCTGCCTTTCCTCACCTTCCATCCACACACTGTACACTTGCTGTCTGCCAAGTGCAGTGGCTATTTCAGAACTGTACATGCATTAACTCAGCGGCAGTAGGTATCAGCTAATTATCCGCTCTGTTGTGGGCTGCCTTCAGCTAATTCTCAAGCTCGTACTGCAGACTCTCCTTCAGAGACTATACTAATTAGGCTCTCTCTTGTACTTCCCTCCATTGATATTCATAAAATCATATTGAAAGTTAGTATTTTTAAGAAGTGCTATCTCAAATTCGGTTGACATTGGCAAGCTATTAAAAGGACAGGGAAGTGGAAAACTTACAGAAGCATCACCTACAATCTAATTTCTTTTGGGAAATAAAGAAACAAGCAACCTTAAAACTACTTCAGCTGCCACAAGCAGCCAAAATTGAACTCCAGGACATTCGAACATCAAAGTAATATCCATGAAGATTTTAAGAGTCTATGATGTTAAGAAATAACTGTATATAAAAATCCTTGAAAAGCATGGGCCATATGGTCATCCTGAAACAATTTCTTCCCTTTTGGAAAAGTCTCTTATTCTTGCAATTCAGTTGCAGTCAGAAGTCACAAGTAATCTTGTGCACAAACAGGCCCCGGCATTACTCAAGCTACTATTGTCACTTGTCCAAGCACTAAGACTTCCTCTTTTGCCAGATGTTCCAGCTACCTGTCTCTAGTGTTACTGACAAATTAAGGCTGAATTCATAAATGAGCTTTGGAAAATTCTCATTGATTTTTACTCTGATCAGCTTTGTACATGCTGGAAGTCAAGCACATTGTAAATAGCAACTAGAAATGAACCAAGGTAGAGGAACCATTGCTCCTTACTCGAAGAAGAAGGAAGACATACAAGGTGTTGTACCTGAATGCTTTTGAGAAGTTCTTCCTGCTTTTTCAGGGACTCTTGCACTTTCTGTGTGTAACTTCCATAAATTCTGTCCAACTCAGTCACAGAGATAACCTCCTCATTTATAGCACCATCCTGCGCAAGTGCAGTCAGGAATTTGCTTGTCATATCAAAATTTACAGATTTCAGGTCATTTTCCAGCTGTTCTCTCTCCTTCTTAACTTCATCCAGATTAGCCAATAAAGTTCTTAAGATATTAACGACCTAGGCAATACAAATTGTTATAAGTTAGCATGTTTAGAGGAATTATTGTGGAAGGAGACTCTATTACTTGTTTCCATCTTGCACTCCTCACTGATGCTGGCAACACTACTGCATAAGTATTTGTTTATAAATGTCTTTAAAATGACAGACCAGGACAAAATGCAATGAAACAAAGATCTTCAAGCATTTCTAAAGCTATATTAACCTCTAAAGATTTGTTTCCATTAATAATACTAAATTACTACAAAGATTTTTAAATCTGTTTTTGTAGAACTAATCAGATACCTTCCAATAGGACATTCTAAAAATGGCAGTCAAACACACTTACTTCAAATCACTCATAGGAGAAAAATAATTACATTGCTGAGGATAAGCCATGACTTTCTTGGAAAGCAGGTTGATGTAATTTCCTAATACTTGAAAATACTAGACCACCTCTTTTACATTCCCTAATGGTCCCAAGAAGATGAGCACTAGAGCCCACCACCCTACGTAACAAAAATATTGATCATGAATTGCTCCTTTTATAATAGGTAACCAGCCTTGCTGTCCACGGTGATTGAACTTGCTCACACGAAGTGCAACAGAATATACTCAAGCAAATTTTAAACAAAAAGACTTTTTACAAATGTTAGTTACCTCCTGTATCATGACAGAAACAAGAGCAGTTAAAGATCAGCTTCCACACGTAATTAACGTAATTAATGTAAGTTTACTCTGCTAGATTAATAGCACTTCTAATCAAAACAGAGACAAGTTTCAACACTTTACCTCATTTCCTTGTAATGTTTTTGCTGGGTTGGCAGAGGGAATGGCTGCATTGAGTTCTGACTCTGGCTTACACAGAAGTGCAATCGTATCCCGGTGAGAGTGATAGCGCTCTTTAACTTGGCCATCTGCTTGCACAGCTTTATTCAAAATATTATGGTAATTGGCTCCCTCTGGTGGTGGCAGGAAAGAAAGAAGGAAAAAAAAAAAAAATAAAGAAAAAAAGAGTGTGTATTATTTCAAAAGTTGTTTCAAAGTCTTGCACCACAGCAGTTTTCATGCTTTTCAGCAAGTCTTCATATATTTTTACATGCCTGCACATTATGATGTTAAAACTTATAAATAAAACTTAGGCTTCTAAATTGTGTTTTAAGAAGTGCATAAACTAGGCACCTATATTAATTCTCCAGAGAAGCATACAAAAGTATACGAATAAACACTGGTTTGAGCTACTCCCTAGATTTAAACCTCTGTAACTTTGCCAGACTAAGGCACTGGTATCAGTCCCTTGTTAGCTTCAAAAGAACACATATTAAGCACATAGAAACATGCTATAGTGATGGTCCTAAGTAGTTTGACAAACTGACGGGGAAAAAAAAAAAAACCAAAACAAAACAAAACATCAAATCAAAGAGAAAAGAACACCTTGACTGGAAATAAAAAAGATGTTAATATACAAAGAAAAAAATACACTAAAGTATTTAAGAGGTAATTGCAACCAGATTCTTAGGATGGCTGCCATTTTTCATTGCACATGCTCTCTGAAATTTAGCATGCCCGTGCACCCCAGAGGTGCAAAAGCAGCAGCAAATTCTCTGCTGTTACATCATCTCTCAGTTCCAAATAGGGGTAGAGATTATAATCAGGATATTATGGCATAACATCTCCTGAACTGAAATTTGTATCTTTAAAGACTGTCCTGGTTTTGTCTAGGATAGAGTTAATTTTCTTCCCAGTAGCTGTTGTGTTTTGGATTTAGCAGGGGATTTGGTATGTGAAGAATGCTGATAGTACACTGATGTTACGAGTTGTTTCTAAGAGACCAAGGACTTTTCTCAGCTTCCCAGGTTTTGCCAACGTGCAGGTGCAAGAAGCTGGGAGAGATAGAGCCAGTACAGCTGATCCACACTGGCCAATGGAAGCACTCCATACCATAGACACCGTGCTCAGTATATAAGGGGAGGTTGGCCGGTGTGCAGCTCTTGCTCTTTTTCTCTCTCTCAGGATCATTCCGAGATTGCTCTCGGTTCCATTCCATGATTGCTGCTCAGGACAGGCTGTATTGGTCATCAGATTGTTGGGTGGTGAGAAACTTGCATTATTCGTTTTGTATATTCTATTATTGTTACTATTGTCATTCTCTCTCTCTATCATTATTATCTCTTCCTTTGCTGTCCTAGCAAACCATTTTTATCTCAACCCAAGAGTCTTCCTTTCTTTCCTATTCTTTCCCCCATCCCACTCATACGGGGAGGGGGATCGAGCAGCTGCATGGTACTTAGTTGTCATCTGGGATTAAACCACGACAAAGATAACAAAGTACTGAAAGCTACTTCAAATCACACGATGAGAATGGACATTTTTAGAGTATGCCCAGAATCCAAAGCATGAAACGTGAACTTTACCTGCCCTTAAAGGCTTATACAGTTCGTTGGATGGTGTTCTCTGCCAACGTTCCTTGAATTTTGTTCGTAGCTCATTGTCTGTATTTTCTTCTTCATCTAATAATCTTAGTGACTACAAGAGCAAAATGTTACGTGCATTATAAGCCATTCTAAACATGAAATAGCTACAAAATATAAGCTGGCATAGAAAAATATAAAGGATGCTTAGACATCCTTTATAAATTCAATTCAGCAAATAAAAACAGGTGTGAAAGGCACAAATCACTCACATTTCTTGAGAATTCCTCCCCCCCCTTCCCCCAACAATTTTTAAAACAATATACTTGTAAGCACAGTTTTGGATGGACTAAACACTTAAATGGCATAGTTTTAAACTGGTATTAAAGTTACAAGCATTTTGGATAACTGTGCACTTTTTCTATTGCCATTTAAAGAGAAAAAGTTCAGTGGCGGTGTTACATTTTAGTGTTTGCAGTTGCTGAGCTTACTTCATCTAAAATTTCTTTGTTCCTTTGTAGCAGTTCAGGCAGATCTTTGATCAGCTGATCAACAGTCTGAATTCCACCCTGTTCAATCACAGACTTAGACTTGTTCAAAATAGACTGAGGAACAGTATCACCAGACACATCTTCGATAGCAGCAGGAAGATTGAGGGAAGCCAACACACTGAAAAAAACATGTTAAATGGCAACTTGTTTGTAGTGTTAGATGGTTTCATCCTGTAAACAGCACTGCTATCCAAACAAACAATCACACAGCCAATTATAACAGAAGCAAAGTATAATGTACTCCTGGACAGAAATTTCAAACTGAAAACTCTAAACCTATTCCTAGTGTATACCTCACCAAAAACACGTTTCAAAGGTCTTAAAAAGCTAAACAAATCCTAGTTTTCTAGCATATACAAAATATGGCAAATATTTTCAGTAGTAACTGTCTAGTATAAAAAGAACCAACTGCATTGAGTTACATTCCTATATTTCAGCTTGATATAATTTTTTTCTTATTATTTATTTTAAAGAACACAATTTGGAGGGAAAAAGTATATATTGGGTCACAGGTACGATCAAGCCGAACACTGGAACGTGAAAGTTCTCCTAGATTAACGGTACTTGAACTCCCTCTAAGCAAGTGTCAGACTCCTAAAAAATGAGGAAATACTGAAGAAAATTAAATACTATTTGTTCTTAATATGTTTTCAGTCTTAACTGCAGAATCTGCAGAAATCTGCAGAAAAGTACTTCTAAATATCTTAAACTATAGCTTAAGTTTGCCAGCCTACCATACAGAAATTTAAAAAACGCTGCTGTAATCTGAATGTCTGCAGGCTGCAGGGCAGCCAGTGTTTATAGGCTGTTCTGTAACTCGTCTTGAGAAATTTAACAAGAAGTTGTACTTACCCATTTGCCAAGTTTGTGGCTTCTCTCATCTGGGCTATTGATCTATTTACTAGATCTGCCTTTCTCTGATTATAAACACTCACAGACTGCTGAACTTGCAATGGAACCATCTTCTCAAACAGGTCTGCAATTTAAGTAGAATAAATTACTCAGGTTGCACTGTGAATCTAAAAGGACACAAACACCTTCACAGCTCTTTCGGACAGGTTGCGCTACAGAGACTGATCTAAACAGTTTAAGATACTCCCCCCACTGGCTGAGATGTCTTTTAAAAAAAAAAAAAAAAAAAAAAACAACAAAAACACACCACCACATTTGTACAGATCTTTAGATTAGATTAAGACTGAAATTGAGTTAGAAATAATTTAAAGGCATTATATTTTAAAACAACTGTAGGATTACAAATCAGATTTTCCTTAAGGCTTCATTTCTAATTTTGCTTCTTTAAAGGAAGAAAATGAGAAAGGGAAGAGAGGATCATGTTTCATAACTCCCCTGTACCACCAACAACCTGAAATTTTTCAGCTTTATGGAAGGCCAGCAACTAGGTCAGTTAAGATTGTACAACGTGATACCTTTCCCTTACATTAGCGTTCCTTCTGAAATTAAAACGTTAGTTCAAAATACAGTTGCTGAGAAAATCTGAGAAAACTGTTTAAGAGAAGGGCACATTGAATATAATTATTTTCAATCTGTGGCTTATTTTTCTAGTACTTTTATAATCAAGTAGTACTGGAAAAGAAAAACAGCACTTTCAAAAACACTACTGGACACTTAATACAATTCAAAAGTAAACGTTTACTTTTTCATGGCATAAGTGAACTTTGGCAGCCACATGTTTCACAAGACAACAAGTACCCTCTGCGCTCCAAGTGTTTCACTTACCAGTGAATTTCTGACTGAGGGGAACAACAACTGGAGTAGACTTCACAAGACTGGCTTTTCCAATTGGCTCCAAGTCTTTCAGGTCAGGAACCCGGTCATGGTAAATGAAGTCATTGTCTTTTTTGGCCGCTGTAAGTGCACGGTTTATCTTGTCAACCAGATCTTTAACATTTATATATTCATCATAACGAGATGCCACAGTTTTCACCAAGTCTGCTGCATGCTAAAAAATAAAAATACATAGGAAAACAGATAAGCTTCCCAGTTCGCCAAGTAACTACTGTCAATGCATAAGATCAGTATTATTTCCTTAAATATTCTTCCTTCTTATGTATTAAAAAGGAAAAAAGGAGATTTCACTAACAAAAATAGTTCACTGGAAAAAAAAAAAAAACACAAACAAAAAACCAACAACCCCACACCACATCAACACACTAACCAGGTTAGTATCTCACAATAGCCTCACTATGACTCCCTGAAATCCAAAACAAGTGATCATGAGTTAGAGACAATAACATTTTGAACACTCATTCACAAAAAGAAAATTAAAATCATAGAATGCTTTGGGTTGGAAGGGACCTTCAAGAGTCATCTAGTCCAACCACCCTGTAAAAAGCAGGGACATCTCCAACCAGATCAGGCTGCTCAGAGCCCCGTCCAACCTGGCCTTGAATGTTTTCAGGGATGGGACATCCACCACCTCTCAAGGCAACCTGTTCCAGTGTTCTACCACCCTCATCGTAAAAAAAAATTTCCTAATGACTAATCTGAATCTATCTTCCTCTATTTTGAAACCATTACCGCTAGTCCTGTCACCATGTCATTTTCCTGTTGTTTCATGAAACCCAGTTTCCTTTTGCAGATACTGCAAATAGTTTCTTAAACGTTGCTCACACACACGAAGAAAGAGGCCACAGTCCTGCTTTTCACATTTGCCACTAACACTTGTCTAACCTCCAGCTCAGAAGTTACACAAATTATGCTGGGATCCTACTGCAAAATAAAACAAAATACAAAGTCTGCTGTCTCTTTATTTCTGTCTGCTCAGTTTATCTGATTTTCCTACATCCAATTTACTGCAGGAGACATCCAAGATAAAACACTGTCCTTTGAATGTATCTGTTCAATCCTGACCACATTTGTGTTGCGAATGTGTAAAACCAAAATACTAAGAAGCAGTATCAGTTGAGATTTACATAAAGTCACAAAAATTCAAAAAGTCAAACTTCTTGGGATTGTGAAGCTGAACCTGAGCTACATTAGAAGTGAAGTATAATTGAAGTTTGCTGAGATTTTTTGCCACTTTCCATTGTGCCACAAATCACATAACAGTAGTTCTCATTTGATACAATACTACGGTCTAACAAGCATTTGCCAGAAACAGAAAATGGAAGGAGAAGAAATAAAGGTGTGTGTATATACTTTAATTTGCAAGAATTTACATTAAACTCTCCCCCTCTCCCCAATTTAATCCATCTTAATTCTAGCTTTTAAAAAGAGCATTACTTTATAGTAACTGAATTTTTCAAAAATTCATCAAAAAGGATACTAGATCTCTAATTTAGATTAGTTATGGAAGCAGTATTTTAATAATTGTGGAAAACAGGATTTAAGTTTCACCTAAGTTATTAAATAAGACGACTCAGGATTTTAACTTCTGATTACATGCTGCTCATGAAGCAGTGCTAAATTAAGTAATAATGGCATATTTCCCCTCAGGCTTCACTAAAGAAAAAAAAATCCAAACTACAAACTTCAACTACTCAGCATGAAGGGACATTTCCTGTAATATAACATGAAAGAAAAAAAAAAAAAAAAATATGAAT
Source organism: Tetrax tetrax (assembly GCA_009806455.1). NCBI lineage: Eukaryota > Metazoa > Chordata > Aves > Otidiformes > Otididae > Tetrax > Tetrax tetrax. The sequence goes on from WHYT01014682.1 coordinate 222,458, forward strand.
ACAAGCTAATTTACTCCACAACTTAACAATGACAGTAAATTTGATATAGCCAGACCTGTCAATGGTGAGCACTAAAAAATAAAAAAGACATTAATATTCTATTACAGTAGCATCCTAGAAGGGAAGGTCTGCTAGGCAGATTTGAAACCCAAGAACAAAGATACACCTTCATCCAGCACCTAGTAATGTAGTCATAACATAGCAATTTGCTATTAGAAATTCACATAGGTATTTCATTGTCACATACAAAAAAAGTTTCAAGCTCCATCTCACACCAAACCATTAAATGCATAATGGTGACTTTCAATGTGTCAACATTGTAGTCTTATATAAGTGTCTCAACTCTCCTGCATATCAATAAATAGGAATTGCATATCGATCCTACAAAGTCAAAGTGGCACTTTTTTTTTTTTTTTAGGATCAGGGGACTTGGAAGAAAGTAGTTATTCTTAGTCATTTTTCTCCTCTTCTGTACTCAAAATATGAGACGACCTTATTCAAATATCTGTACCTGAGTCCCTCTAGAAACCAGACAAAGGAAAAAAAAATTAAAAAGTCTAAAAATACAATTGTCCGTATGTTTTTCAAAAATTATTCAGATTTAAATGAGGATTGCAGGATCAGGCAGAGTTTTAGTGTTTTGGGGATTTTTTTAATAACTTTACTTAGGAAAATTTATTAACAAATCTGTTACACTAGCTATACTGAGAAGAGAAGCCTATGCAAACGTAAAGATACAGACTTAACCTGTCAAGTAGTACCAAAATGTACAAAAATCATTAAAATACATAATTATAGATGCTACAAAGATACCTCTCATATTTGGAGCTGCTAACAACGCTCTGCAATTTTTTAATGTTTCATTCTTAGTTATTTGAATTTTAGAACTCTGAGCTACCTTTTAAGGATTTAAAGTTCTCTCATATGTTTCGGAGAAGAAAAAAGTTACCCACCTGTAACCTCCCAATTTCTTCACCAAATTTCTTCTGCTGTTTTGCCAGGATAGACTGATGATATTCTGCATTGGCCTGCATAATGCAGTGCTTTGCAGCCAGAACAGGAAACACCTCCTGGAAATAAAAATACTGACCAGGGGAAAGTCCAACCACATTAAGCACCACAGACAACATGGGATGCAGGAAGAAAAAGGAAGAAGAAAAGGAAATTAGAATCACCCAATTAATGATTTAGATAGGTTAAAACATTAGAGGTAAATGTCACAGACCACGTGACTTTGCATGGATTGAATTCAGGGGGTTTTTTTAATTAGTTGTTGCAAAATTCTTAGTGTCTATCACTTTTAGATGAACTACAATTTAAATTCAAGCCATGAAGTCACAACATTTACTTCAAAGATTAGAAATGCATGCATGTATTAGAAAGGATAGTTGCAAGAACACACCCAAATGCCCCCAAGACAAAGCACTCTTAAAAGAAGGGGGGAGGAGGAAGGACAGGCCTTTTTTTTTTTTTTGTCTTTTAATTTAACAAAGCAATTACACTTAAAACTGCAGCAGGTCTACCAAGAAAGGAACTCTACAATCACAAAAGCAAAAAGCAAACAAAGAGGACCAATAACTATTAACACGGAAAGCAACTTAAAAGTCATTTTTAGACTTTCATATAAATGCACTTATCTTCGCAGAAGTACCAAACAAGACATGAAGAAAACATTACAGGCATAGTCTTTGATCAAGAATTTTGCCTTACTGTTTTATTTCTTAAATCAAGGGGCACTGGAAAACCAGAGTGATGTTTTAAAGACCTCAGTTTATAAAGACCTGCTTCTTCACATCTATGCAAACTTGCTGACTCCCTCAGAGATGGAAAAAAAAATAATTAAAATAAAGAGGGTAAATTTCTAAATCTGGAAGCAAAAGCTGTCTGGCAAGCCTTGCAATTGGAGTGTGACACATCAAGTCAGCCTCTATTTTACACTCCTAAACACGTAACTCTTCTCAGAGCTGGTGCTAACTCATGGAACCAGCAAACCTCATCATGTTCTTTCAGATAATCAACTGACAGATTACTGTGCAACTAGAACAGGGAGCAGATCTATGGTTCAGAAAGGTCCCCAAAAACAAATGACAAAGCAATGGCTTTATTATATCTCACTGCCTCTCAGAAATCAATCATAAACATAATACCTAAGTGACGAATCAGTCCAACCTGTAAAATGCCACAGAACGCATGAGTGGAAATGGGTACATATAAAAGAATCTATCAAGTTGCAGCCAAGATCAATTTAATTTTTAAAAACTTTAAAAAAACAGAAGTAGTCACCAATTGGCCTACAAAGGCATTTGTGTAATTTATAGCTTAAGAATAAAAATGCATAGTTTTACTTTCATACAGTAGTCCTTACCATATATCACTATCGAGATTCTATTCTGCATTAGAAACCATAGGCAATTAAAAAAAAAGTTACCTGATTTTTCCTCCCCAGAGAGAATAGAAGTGCCTTTAGCAAATATTTTGGCAGTTGTTTAGAACCATAGAATTATAGAATCATAGAATGGTTAGGGTTGGAAGGGATCTTCAAAGGTCATCTAGTCCAACCCCCCTGCAAGGAGGAGGGACATCTCCAACCAGATCAGGTTGCTCAGAGCCTCATCCAACCTGGCCTTGAACGTTTCCAGGGATGGGGCATCCACCACCTCCCTGGGCAACCTGTTCCAGTGTTCCACCACTCGCATTGTAAAAAAATGTTTTCCTAATATCCAGTCTAAATCTACCTCCCTCTATTTTAAAACCATTACCCCTCATCCTATCACAACAGGCCCTACTGAACAGCCTCTCCCCATCTTTCCTGTAGGCCCCCTTGAGGTATTGGAAGACCACTATCAGGTCTCCCCGGAGCCTCCTCTTCTCCAAGCTAAACAGCCCCAACTCTCTCATGATTTGAACATAATGGATATATTTGATACACTGAAAACCTGGTCATTTTTAAAGTATTGTTATACAGTATATATTTAAAGAGCACAAAAAAAAAGATCCTTCTGTAACTTCCAAAACTAACAGCACTCAAATGAACAGTCAAGACTAAACTCAGAAAATTGACAAAAATCAAGAGTGTTTTGGGGTGGTGAAAGAGAAGGAAGGCAGGCAGGACAGAAGACATATATTGACTTCCTGTTACATTTTTCATTAACAAGTGAACAGTGCCACTGTATTCATGCTGTCAACATGACAGCAAATTTCACATGAAAACATTAAGACTAGAAGCCAATTAAACCCCATTAGAAAGTGTTAGTTGAAAAATAGATTTAGTAAGGCACTAAGTACTAAGAAGGCATCCCTCTAAATGCTATCACAAACATTCCAAGTTCACTTTAAATGAAGTGTGTTGCAAGTAAACACACTTCATGTAATAAGATTTTACTTATTAAAAAAAAAAAAAAAATTCACACTATCTTTTGCCTTCTATACCCTTTTTCAAATTACAGGTTCGCTTCCCTTAAATGCAGCAATGTTTCAGCTTTTTTTGAGGATACATTTTAAGTGTATTTCATCAAGTGCATTGTAAACAGTAACAGCTATTCACAATAAGAGCAGATCCCAGATTATTTCCACAAGAGTTACTAACCTTGGGCAATGTATCTTTATATTGACATTGTTTGTAAGCATCACCATAGTAATCTGCAGCTTGATTAGCTAGTTTAGCTATGATACCATCTTTCATTTTATCTGGGGAAGAGGGAGAAAAAACAAAAAACAATTATGATTCTCATCATTTTTTATACATAAACAGGTAAAATACTTGTTCAAACAGCAACAACTGCATTCTAAGGGTATAGCTTTACAGTATAGCTGAAAAGTGGGATCCCATTCTTCTCTACTGACATCCAGCAGCAGTTTCCAGATTTTCTATATCAAACATGACGCTGAAGGTTCAGTCAGTTGTACAAGAAATCTTTTGGCAGCTGCTGGCATTTATGCAGGATTAAGAGTGATGCTTTACCTCAGACCAATGGCAAGCTGCCAATAAGAAAAAAAAAACAAACACGGTCCCACTCTAACTCTGGCAGCTTGTTCCCAGCCCTCCCCTTGTGCCAGCACAAGCATTTGTGCAGCCATAGTCAAAGAATTTAGCTGAAATCTAGTTAGAAAAAAAAACAGTTAATTCTCAGCAGGATCTGTTCTCTAACCCAACTCCATGTCAGGACTGTCAAAAATATACTGAAGTTTAACAGAAGAGAAGGGACTGGTCCTTTCCACGGCAGTCCACACCACTGCTAGCTTACAGTAAGTATGGAAACACCATTCCTAGATATAAATAACCACATTCCTCCAAGTGGTATCCACTACTTCATATCAGAGCCACATGTGCCTAGCACCAGCAATATTCCCTCCGAAGCGAAAAAACAGGAACATGCTGCATCTATCTTTACCTCCTTTTATAACCACCTCTGGCTTGCACTAGCAATTCAGCTTTCCAAGAGAAGGCAGGAAAATCAATGCAAAAATTGGCCATCCACTTGAAATAGCTGCCCTTAAAAACAAGTATCCTCTGATTCAGGTGATTTTTATGTACTGCCAGACTGATAAGCATGAGTGAGGGGTATGGGGAGATCAGGAAGTCTGCAGAGTATGCTTAATTGCGAAAAATAAATCAAAAGAATTCTGAAGTGGTCTCCCCATTCCAGCACATTTACACATTTATCTACAACTCTTCAGGTATGAGCTATGATGTAATACACTTACCTTCTGGGAGGTAAATGCACTTAAGGTATGCCAGAAAGACCTTTTCACTGTGGAACAGGATTTAGATTACAACCCCAGAGAAAGGAGCTTACAAGCAACATCCTTTGCCAAAATGTTTCTGTCCATTGCACTAATTATGTAGTACAACTAAAACAAATAAAATCTAAATAGACTGTCCTTGTAGCCCCACCTAGTGTGTGGTAGTTGCCTCTTCCATCAGAGAGCTTGAGTTCCAAGAAAATAAAAGAAAAAACATTGGCATATTAACTACACTTCCATTAACAAAGGAAGTGTCAGAAGAGATTCATTGGTCTGTGCAGATAGCTCAGAACAGATCTTTCACCATCAGAAGCTTTAGTTTTCACTCACATATCTTTAAAATACTGCAGCTACCTTGCAAGCCTTGAGATGGAACAGCAAACACATGCAGACAAAGACACTTAAAGAAAACAATAAGAAAGGCTCAGAAATTAAAGAACTGATCTGTAGTTATGCACAGGAGTTAGACTTGACTGATCAATTTTGTTTCTGCTAAATACTTCCACTTTCTTTCAACTTGTGAACAAATTCAGTTCTATCAGAAATAACATCAGTTGGTGAGCTGCTAAACGGACTGTCTTCCATGAGAGAAAAAAACAGAAAATTGCAAGTAAGGTAAACAGTCGACACAGGAAGAAGCTGAATTTGGGTTTTGAGATCAAACTTTGAAGCATTTCCACTTCAAAAATAGGGTTCTGAAGTTGATTATGTTGTCAAACATGATTCTTCACAAAATATCTCTCCTTACAGGTAAAGGAACCTCTCTACATCTGGAAAGATCTACAGCCCCCACAGTCAGATGACTATTAACCTTACTGTCCTTGTAACACTGGCAGATTTGTGGTCTTAACAGTAGTCACAAAAATCTTCAGTTGACTGTGCACATGTGGGTTTTGGATTAGCCTTGCTTTATCTTTTTCATGTTTTGAATAAGAAATCTATTTCAGATGATGATCAGAAAGATCTATTTCCCATGCAAAGTGAGGTTAAGTGTCTGCTCCTCCTCTGAAGAAAAGTTTCACACATTTGTTATACAAATTCATTTCAAAGCAACGTCCAAATAGCCAGAGACTAAAATACAAAGAACATAAACATAATTTATCAGTTGGCTGAAGGACAATAATTTCCCCTTGATATTCTCCTGAAGGCAGTAAGACCACAAGAATTTTCAGGGATCTTCCTTCTGAAGAGAAGAAACATCCCAGTTAAGATAATCCCTCTCTTCCTTCATTGCATTCTCACCAACATGGTGAAAGAGGAGTTGGTGGGCAATCACGTGACCTCTATGTTCTTAGTTCTACTTTTAGACATCTGTAATTTCTATATGCACAACTTCTTGTAAATAGAGAAAGATGAGCAGAATAGCAAAGAGTAAGAGATCTTGTACCAAAGACAGTACTGTTCCACAAGAAAGTTCTTTGAAGCATATGTTGTTTAATAGTTGTACTAAAATATGCAGCCTCTGAAATAGTATTTCAGAATCAGCCTTTAGCAGTTATGGACATAATTCTTTGTCTATCTGCAGAATTTCACTTTCCAAGATAAACGGGGCACTCTCAAAGTTAGACTGGGTCAAAGAGTTAGTATCTTAAAAATAGAAGCAATCAAACATAATTTGTTTCCCCTAAACGCTTAGGAAACTTCCTTTGTTTCCCAGTATAGTCACATCTATATTTGTAAATTCTCATGAAATTATTCCACAGACAGAAGAGGAGGAGAGTAATGGTAAAACCCCTATACACCATTTCTAGTACTCTCATGTTATTTTAGAGAACATCTTTTGTTCTCAAGAAGGAAAACGAAAAAATATAAACCAGAAAAATCCTTTGTAAAGATGAAGACTAACGGTTTTAAACGTAAAAAGAAAGAAAAGTCAAATGGGAGAACTGCATTGTCAGGTGAACCTCAGAGAAATTCTGAAGTGGCATCTGTAGTTTGTGTTAAATGATCTTCCATGGCAGGGTCGGGTAGACAGGAATTTAGTAAAGGCCAAAATAAAAACTTCTGAAAGGTCCTTTACAAGCTCTCAATAACTTAAAACACTTGTAAGTTTTTGTGCAAGTTGTAATGAGCACATAAATATACAAGCCAAAACTTAAGATATACCTCTTGTAGCTTTCAAAAAAAAGACTTCTTGGGCTTGAGCCAACATAATAAGACTGAGAGTTCCAACTGTGTCTGGAGAGATGTCCACTGTAGGTTCTCGATTTAAGGCTGACAAAACCGTGTCTTTAATGTGTTGGAAAGCACCACTCGCAAACTAAGTAAAACAAAATGATACATTATCATTCATGTTTCCAAATAGATTTTTCTCTCTTACAAATATAATACTTAGAAATTTTTTTTTTAAAAGAACTTATCGTTTAGCCACTGAAAACAATTCCTTGTGACTTCCTATTCTTGAAGTCATTTACACCAAGACATCTATCATGACAGGCTATAAGTAAAGATATATTGGTTACAGCTAACAGCATAAGAACATGACAATTTTAATGCATTCCACAAAGAAAAAGAGATTATTACTGTATAACTTGTTAAAACTAAAATTTATATTAGCTAAAATTATTAAATCTTAAGCTGAAGGTTAACAGTTACCAACATGCTTAGGAGAAGGGCTATGTGGAACTGTATGGAATTAAATAATTCAAAGCCAGTAAACAAAAATGAGCCAAGACCAAGTATTTAGCCAATCCACCTTTGCAATTAAGAGGGGGGGAAATATATATATACTTATGCATGCATATATATAGCTTTAAAATTGAGAAATACTTATTTGATGTTCTAAGATTAATAATTATGAATTCTTAAGCATAAGCAGGGAGCCTCCATACCTGATAGTGCTTAGCTGCAGCTTTTAGTCCTTCATCGTTATCTAGATTCTGCTCTGCTGCAATCTGGCTTGCCAGTGCTCCACAGTTGAACAAAACACAGGTCTTCTCATACCCCAAACTTGCCAGAGCTGTAATCAAGACAGACAGTTACCAATACTGTTAAGAAAATAAACTTCAGTACTCTAGCATCCTACAGATGAGGCCAACACAACTAATATCTGTAGTTAAAAGATATCAACAGCTTCAAGTAAAAAAAAAAACAAAAAAAAAAACAAACAAACCCAAAAAAAGCCCCACAATCCCAATCATACTGAACTTTTAAAGTCGAAGTCATCTTCATCCCAGGCTAGGCTGGATGAGGCTTTGAGCAACCTGATCCAGCTGAAGATGTCTCTGCTCCTTGCAGGGGGGTTGGACAAGATGACCTTTAAAAGGTCCCTTCCAACCCAAACTGTTCTACCATTCTGAAGGCTTTACACCATCTAATTTAGTACTTCCACAAAATATTTTGATGTGAGAAAATATAAAGTGGCATAAAGCATAAAGCAGTAGTATGAAAACCTACACAATACACAAAAAAAATTTATAAGTCTAACTAGCATACAGCTTTTTGGCTCCTGAAGATACAGGAACGCACACATTACTGAAGGAAATATTACTGAAAAATTACTGAAATACAAATTTCTATGAATTAATCACTTTGCAATAACTGTTCAATTACATGCTCTTACAGTATGAGTTACAGGGAGTTTTTCACCTCCCAAAGCTATTGTTTCAGACTGAAAATGCTGACAAATATCTTGGTTATACATGTACTGAAACAGCTAATGATTTACTTAATTAAAACTTGTGCTCACTAGACAGCAGTATGGTCTGTGCAGACTCAACTCCTATAGTACTTACTAGTCCCAGAGGATGAAGCCCACATTTCTAGAAAGAGTAATATCTGAACATGAACCATTTTGAATCTATTAATTGTTTTCAAAAGGTTATTGGCCATACACAAGCGCTGGAAAAACAAAAGACTGCAGGTATTAGTTTCCTATTACTATTAAAAAGTGTCTAGACAATCCTCTTGGAGAAAACAAAACTCAACTAGTAAATTTTCAATTTCACAAACCCAGATACAGTTTCTAAGTTACCCTTAAAATATAAAGGTACTAAAGAGGCACATTTGTTTCATTTCACTAACATATTGCTTCCTTAAATAGCTACATATTTAACTAACATAAGTCTGAAGTTTCTGTGTTAGCACTCCCTGACCTGCACCAAATTTTCAAACAAGCAGCCACAAACACCACATGCCATCTTCCCCATTTTGTTCTCCAAGTGAAAAGTGAGTTACACAGTCACTGTATTTCACCGAGATAATAGCAATCTATCTAGATCATCTCACTTCTGTAGCTTATTTTCCATACTTTTTCTAAAAAGAAGATCTTGTACAACTTACACATCATTCAAAAGACTAAAACAAACACAAGAAAGGAAAGAAAATATGGCTTTAGAGTTTCTGAAATGAAAATTACCTTATACTCAGAATTACCTTATACTTGGGACTGTATCTCAAGTGTGATTTACTACAGCGAGAGCAGTTGTTTAGCAATATAGATTTTCCTCAGACTCATCTGTTTATAGCTCTACCTATGCACTTAAGCCAACATATTTCAGATAAATTCCATGCTGTGAACTGGGTCACATTTCAAGCAGCCACAGGATCTGTCAGCTACCCATATGATACAGACTTGGGATTCAGGGGAAGATGGGAAGAAAACAGTTTGTCACCACAGCAAGAGTCAGAACTCTCAAGTCACACCTCTGCGTTTTGGACCCAAGAAATTCAAAGGAGTTTTACATTGAGTTTCCACATGGAGACAGGATCGCCTCCTCTTAAAATTCAACAGAAATTCTGATCTGAAGTAGAGATACACACATGCTATAGCTAATCAGGAAAGCAGCATCTGGATATCTGTGATATGGCACTGTAAAGCTACACACTAAAAGACTCCTTTTGTTAATTTCTTTCCACCAAGATCTGCTTTAAAGTTTCAAAATAAAATTTATTCCATTGCTTGTTAACTGAGCATTGCTCACATCTCAGTTAAGAATTTATCTGATACTCACATGGACTGTTGCATAAATCTCTCACCATCTGCCTCACAGATTATTTAGACTAGTATATAAATTAACCTGCAGACAAGCAAGCTTTCTCAAGCTGCTGTAACATCACATTTATTCAAATTCTCAGGGTAATCATCAACATTATGATTATTGATTTGTTTTCTCATAATTATTTTAAGTCTGTGGCAATTCATAGACTATATTTAAGTCATAATTAAATATCCTGAACATTACTACGAAACAGGTTCAATCATCATGAAATACTAGCCCCAAAGAAGACAGAACCAACCAAATTCTGAGAAAAAAAACACGGCATCTTCAGGAAAGTCTCCAATTATCCAGAAGGACTTCTTAGAACAGTTAGAAAATAAAGCACAGAAAGGTGTGCACCACTTGCTTATGCACAGGAATGCAATGTACTGTTACATACATAGTTCACACAAGCACAACTTCAGTGGTTTTACACAGAGCATGGAAAACTACAAAGAATTTCAGTAGTTGCTAACAAAGAACTATATAAAGGACACAAAAACTTTTAAAAATCTAAGAAGAACTATGCTAACATTTTCTCAGGCTTTGTCTGGAGCTTCAAAATTGCAATGGTCATCGTGCAATGCTAGTCACAATGAACACTCAGATATTAATAGAAACACTAAAGAACGATGACACATGAGCGAACAGTTCCTCACTTAACTCAAAAGGATTTAGTCTTAGTTTTTCTACTGGCACGTGTTCCAAATCCATTTAATGATCCTGAATTTGCAGTGCAGAATTGTCCCTATATGACTAAAACAAATTGTAGACTCACATGCCTTATGTTTGTAAGTGTTCAAATCTATTTGAAAATATTTTAAAAGAAGCAATATGAGAATCGTTTCACAGCACAGGCAGATCCTTCTGTTCTCTTGAACAAAATGCAACATCACACAAGGTTACTGAAGCCAGCTACCATCACTCCTCTTCTTCTGGAGGGGACTTCCTCTTGGGATGTGCTTGTGAGTATCTTATTCATTTAGAACAGTAAGAGCTGGCTTACCAAAAACCTACTGCTGAAACTTAATGTTAACTTGAACAATTTTGATTCATGTCAGTTGAGGCTGATCCCCCAGAAAAAGTCTGAGAAGCAGACAGCACAACTGTTATCAGACTGCACATCTATTTGTGCCTCCAGAAAACTAATATTAAATCTCAGTTTTATACAAATTCTTTGCATAGTGTCCATTTATTTGTTACCAATGTTGAAGTGATTAATCTGTTACCAATACAGTGGTACTCATTTGAAAGCTATGTTGAGACTACTAGAAAGACTATTAACAGTATCTAAAAATATCCTCAAAATTTAATATAATTAATACTTGAACCTTCAGTACATTCACATACCCAATTTGGCAGATCCTCCAAAAAGCGATCCTTTATCAAAAGCATCTTTCCATGTAAATGTGACACAGATCTGAAAGTTGGGGAAAAAAAAAAAAAAAAAAAAAATCTTTATTTCTAAAATTAAACATGAAATCTTCATAACATATCCCAAATTCACCTATTTATTCTTTTATATTCTAATTGCATAAAACATTTAATTCACCTATAACACTACAAGCATTCCGGAAGCTTCAGGAAATTATGAAGAGTTATTTCAAAAACCTGTATTCTACCTTTTTCCTTCCTGTTAGTTTGCTCAAAACATTTCAAGCAGACAAGACAGAATAATTCAAAATAATCCTTCAACTCTGCTCATATTCTGAGTGAGAGATAAATTTATTTCCACTCCAAGATATTCCGCTCCCAAAAAATGTGACAGTCAGGTAGAGTCATAGTTAAAGGAAACTACCCAATCAAGCAGTTTCCACTGTTACAAATTACTAGCATATTTGGAACTGGTTTTTAATACCAAAATTCACTCATTTTTATTAGTGAATTCAATAGCAGTATTATCAGGAAACGCAGTGTAGTTCTTCGCTACAAGTGAATGTAGCTATATGCAGTTCGAACTGCACTAAAACTATTCCCTTACTTGTCATCTGTAAGTCTGAAAGAAACCTTTTCTTTTAATCCTAATATTACCATTTAAATATTATTTGAATCAGGAAAGAAACTGAATTTTTATCCTATTTGTAAACACACCCAAAGAAAATTCACATCTTTTTCCACCAAAATATGGAAGCCTACAGATCTATTCCAGTCTCCACCTGAGGAAGACTTAAATAGGCAGGAGTTAAGCTTAATTTCTCCTTAGAGATATGATTCTAATGAAATACGGTACGTAGGGGGGAAAAGAGCTTAATGAACACCAAGTCTATACAAAAACTACGTAATTTTTAGATGCAGAGGCAAGAAAAAAGTGGTAAGCTCTTAAATGGGCTTATTCTGTTAGCTGTTGTGAATGAAACATCTGTTCTACTACAAAAGGCAAAGACCATATTTCATATATTACCAAATGTTTTCCCACAGAAATTACGTTTTAAAAAATTTTTGTAACATAGTACAAAATAGACTTTAGGAAAAAAGAGAGTTGAAAAATCAGCACAGCACAACTCTTTCTGACCGAGACTACAGTGATCAGTAGCCAAAGTCAAAACATTTCTGCGTCTGTAAAACGAAGGCAATTACAGCCACTAGAGGTGAAGTTTCAGTATAGACTATACAAAAGCACCTACTAGAAAATAAACAGAGACTAGGAAAATAAGGCTCAACAAGATTACATGCCTTGCCTGAGAGAAATACTGTTCAGTGGATTAGGTACAGGCTTAGAAGTCATACATCATCAGTGCCACGAATCAGTTTAATGGTTTGATAAGTCTTCTTACCTGATTTTCAGAGAATGGAAACTTGGGTTCAATTGAACACAGCTGATCATAGTATCTACAAAAAAGGAAGAAACAGCTATTAGATAAATCAAATTAAGTGTTCTGTTTCTTGCACTGGCACATACAGAAAAGGCTGCAAAAATCACACACACATATAAACTGTGAAGCTCATTTGTAACTATGGAGGATTTGCGGGACAGATAGAAATTCTGCCGTAAGACATTTTTTCAGTAGAGGAACAAGTTCAATACAAGGTAGTCTTCCACAGACAGCGTGGAAACTCCATCTCAGTCAGAAGCAGAAGAGTATCACAGGCAAAGCTGCCCCACTCCACTTTCTGATGGAGGGTGGATTAGAAAAGAATGTCACACAAAGGAGTCCCTGTATACACACAGGAAGGCAAAGAGTACATTAGACATTGTCACACTGCAAAAGTAAATTAAATACAGCATTTAACATAATATTAAACAAGCTACACTGCACTCGCTTGACCTGACCATCATATCCCGCTCCCTTACAACTTCTGACTCATCTGTTTAAAGCTCAATGTCTTTGAAATAAATGTCATTTGCCTTGCACAGTATCAACTGGAAAGCCTAATCCTTGACAAAATTCTTCAGATGTAAGCTTAGTTTTCATTAGAGTGTATGGCTGCAGTCACAGTGAATTAAAACTAGAAGTTTCTCTGTGCCAATACTTTTGTCTACTCACAGAGGAAAATGCTCAGGAAAGAATGCCAGAAAGATAATATAGCAAGTATAGCACACAATCTACCCAGGCAACAGTTAAGCAATTCAAAGTTTCCCCGAGTTGCACCCTACACCTGCACCACTGGGTAAACACAACAGACTGGATGCAGAACTGAAAATCTTTAAAATGTCAGCTGCTGTGAACATGTAACACGTGTTCACTCTTCCTATACACCCAACACTATATCGATCAAATTCTTTTTTTAACAATTTATATTCCCAATATCTAAAACACTTTGCAGTAATGAGTGTCACAGTCTGTGAAACAGGGTTAACGTTGTTCCTGTTTCCTTACATTACATTATGAAATATCAATCACTGTTGATCTAGACATGAAGCAGATGTACAAGACCTATGTTCTGTAGGCAATAAATGTTTATTTAAAAATTCAAATATTTTAAAAAGTCATACACAATCATAAAAATAGTGTTAGCACATTCTTCAGTGAATTTTATCTGCCAGTGTATATAATACTACAGGTTCCTGGCTTCAGCTGAGCCACTGCAATTTAAGACATAATATACTAAGCCATATCAGAAGCTAAAATATTCGCAACAGTAACCCAGCAGGACTTCCACTAATAACTAAGTTGAAAGAGATTGCTTCCAAGGTAAAAAAAAAAAAAGTCTGCAGATGTCTGGTGTGACACAAGTCTAATCAAGATTAATTTTTACTTCTAACAACTTACCAAGTATGTCAAGGGTATAAAAAAAAAAAAAAAAAAAAAAAAAAAAAAAAAAAAAAAGGCACCACAAAACACAAAAACCAACCTTAATGCAGATTTTGAAGCTAATGACAATTTTCCTCACTGTCCACACAAATCTAAATCTGTATTCTACCTTGCCATACCTCAGCATTAAGGTTGCTAGTACAAGAGCAGCCATTATGAAGTCAGATTTCAAATACACTTCCACTGAGAGATTTAACTTTATAAATCAAAGGTGTTTTTCAGAAAGAATTAAAACACTGGCAATAACAGTCTCGTAATTTTAAACTATGTGACAGTAAAGTAGCTAACATCTTCCAACATTTATGAAGCTAGCATATGAAAGGTACTGGCTTTATAAGAATGTATATTTATTTTTTGTAAAAGATTTTCATTTGTCTGTTATCTTTATCTTTGAAAGCACATAGCACTTGAAATGAAGCAAGATTTGAATATAATTTAATTACAATTTTTTTTTAAGTGACCTTACATCTAAGGCTTGATCTATAAAAATCAGAGAGCACTCCTTTTGTAGTTAAAGAAATTCAGCTTTGCATATTTATGTTCTCTCATCAGTTTAAGTTTGGTCTGATTTATCACATCGTCACACTTCTTTTTCCATTTCCTGATCTAATTGCCATCACTGATACAGATTAACACAAGCAGTATAAAAATTGGTTCAGTACTAGCACTGAAGATCACTTCAGCCGATATACTTAAGTGGACTTACTTCACGGCCTTCAGCTAGTGTCACAATCATTTTCACGTAGTATCACAAAGAAAATGAGACTTCTCATGCCATCTCCTTCTGCCTCAATTCAATTTGTTAAACCAAAAGCCACCAATAAAGCAGAGTTGTCTTCCCACATTCCCCGATTACCCTGTCCTCATCTGCCAAGGAGGGTACAGTCAAGAAGCAAAGCTTGCTAAATGGCCTTGTGAAGTCCAGCATGCCCAAGCATTGGCTGTTTGCGGACAGACTACTCTTTGTATGCCAACAGAACCACCAAGAAACAAGAAAACAAGCCAAGGAGGTGTATGCTCCTCCTAAACATGCACCTTGTTGCATTTAACGTCAATGAATCCCAAGAACACAGGGCTTTTTGTTTGGTTGACTTTAAACAAGTTCAGAACTTATGTTACTATTTTCTTTACTATTTTAAGCCTGTGGTGTCATTTCTTTTTATTAAAGGACTTGAAATTCTACTCAAGATTTAAGAGCTCTTTAAAACTCTCCAGACCAAAAAAAACCAAATGTAAAACCGTTTAGTTTTGTTTACCATATATAATGGTATACATAAACTAAACATACATAAATAAAACAGTAAATAAAGACGTTAACCATAGAACAGTGTAAAACTAGCAGTACAAAGACAGAAAATAAATATCAAAGGAAGGGTCACATTTGATGCACAAGTTAGTTACATATTGAAGGATGAAGGTAAATGTAAAGGTGTGTGTTATTTAAAACAAAATTTACAGTAATCTAACTAACAAGACACAACAGATAGAAGTTGCCGGGCAACACAGATGAGCATTGTGTGTTTGGCTGTGCTAGAGTGATGAACTACAGAAAACCATGCAAACATGGAACTGCCTGAGTTCCAACTACAGCAATGAAAGGGAGGGCAGATGTCAGCAACACAGATCTAGTTCTTCAAGTATAGCAATTTTCTGTCAAAACAGGCACGACACACTCCTAAATGCTACTAAAAATTACTTATAGCAATCAAATAAGTTGGAAGTCAAGGTTTAAACTACGATTTAATTCAAATATATATATTGCATTAAGGACCTCAAATCCCATTCCTCCTTCAAAGAATCATAAAGAAAAATCTCCTTCAAAAGAACATAAAAGAGTCTAAGATCTGCCTTCCCTCTTCTAGTTAAGAACTGGAGTCCTCAATCCACAGGTGGAAACCAGAACTGCAACTTTTAGCCCTCAGAGAATTTGACCATTCAAAATAACACCATGCACTCCCCCTCTTTCTCTGCTCCTTTTTCTTTTTTTAAAAAAACTGCAAGAGTTGTTTGCAAAATTAAACTAATTAAACTCGCACCACCACCCCATCCCTCCAGAAAATGGAAATGAAGTCTAGGGTATCTTTAATATTAAGAAAGGAAGAAAGGAACCCCTTGAAGCTATAATTACACTTGGGGGGAAGGGGGGGGAAGAAAGAAAAAAGCAACCACTAAATCAAGCCTGCTATGACAGAATTTAAGGGGAAACATCTGTACCAAGCTCACTTACATCACCTTTAGAGCACTCAGATTCTCAGAAAACAAAGAAAGCTTGGAAGCAGGCTGAGATCTTTCCCAGTTACACTGTGCCTGTTTTCACTGGGTACCTCAAACACTTCTCCAAGAGAAGCACTTGTGTTCATCAGCCGAACAACAGCACATTACAGCACATTACGCACTTTCAAAGCTTAAAGCTTTACTGCTCCGTGTTTGCCTAGGAAATGGAGCTGCAATTGACTTGTTTCTTCCACAAAAGAAAAAATTCTGCAGTAGCTATTCAGCAAAACAAGGCTTCTAAAGATTAGAAAACCGTAGGAAAATCCCAGATTAATTAGCAGAAGATTAAGCCCTCATTTCTCAACAGTTAAATGGTCTACAATACTCTACTAGGTATTATGGTCTATAAAAAGCCGCAAAGAAGTAAATGTATGCAAAGGGCATCCACATTGTAATTAGCTCTTCCAACTTGGCTTCACTAGCGATCCAGTTTTAAATGCCAACTTTAATAAAAATCTTGCTAAAGTTGTTACTTAAACATAAGAGTACAACTCTTAAATAGCAACAAGAAAATCCTGGAAGTTGGAGAGGTAAGGGAATTTTCAGAGGAAACACAAGGCACTCAGAGGCTTGTGCTCTGTCAATCACAAGTTCAGCCAGATACTTCCAAATTCTGGGTGTGCAGTTTGACTTTTAAAAGTAACTGTGCCTTACAGAATATTAACAGAATACATGTCAGAATATTCTTACAGAATAGAAACAGGCTTATTTCCCAGCAACTGAATATAAATGGCCAGACAGGGACAAAGCACTCATAACTTGTCAGAGATAAGGGAAAACATATATATGACTTATTTTCTCTACTTTAAGCTAATTCAGACCTTCATCTCATCTCACTTCCACTGTAAAGGGAACAAATATTCTCAAATGATGCAGTTTAAAATGCAGGTATTTTGTACGAGGATGCCTTAGTACAGCTTCTGTGTGGCAGGGATATCACTTCCTGTTCACATATAAGGTGGCACCGGTGCAGAGCCACATTCGACACCTCCCAACTACTGCAACAACACCTGGGCCAGCTGAAGTCATCTACTGATCAACAGCAGAGAACAGTACACTGCATATGGAATTTACTTAAAAGGAAAATGGTAATTATGCAATTGCAAGTGGCTACTCTTCATTATTCAGAGAGAAAACCTGAGGTGAAGTTACATTCTGTAGCTTGAATTAATTTTACGACCTGCTGGCACTGAAAGAAGGAGGTCCCGCTCAGCCCTGTGGCTTTCAGCGACACTATTTTTATCCTCTTTCGCGCCAGCTCTGATGTTCATCAGACCTTCCACAAACTCATCCAAATTGCTCATCCACCAGAAAGCCATGTACACCTTTTGCCTTCCAGAAATGGCGTAAGAGAATGACCAGAACTGAAGAGACTGCTTTCTTCTTTTGGCAGCATAGAGCTGTTAGATAGGGTGAAATCCTATGATGTGGCTTGGCCAAACAGGGATTTCAGATAGAAACTTATGACAAACCTGACTGGTACCATTAGAAGCAACAGCTCAATTCCAGTGTTCAAGGAAAGATAATAATATGCCTTCCAATTTGGCTAGCAGAGTCCCTCTTCTAGTTGATAGATGGTCATTATTTCCCTGACCTTCAAAAGGCATACACAGTACTATCTTCAAAAGAAGATGCAGTAATAAACAAGAATAGAACAGGAAACTACAAAGATACCATAAAACACAATCAGTACAGTCACAGCTTTTACAGCCCAAACACCCAGTGAAGGGTTGATAAGCTCAAAAAAACATCAGTAACTCATTTTACAACTCACTTGTTTCTTTTCCTTTCCTCTTCGGTTTTTTTTTTAGTTTATAAATAAGAAATTCTAGTGGACATCAAATGTATTTCTACTTGTTCATGACATCGCAGAAATCTGTCATGTCTGCAAATACTAGAAAAACCTATCTTTCTTCCTTCTTTAAAAAAAAAAAACAAAACAAACCAAAACTTGCTGCCACTATGTAAAAACTCATATTCTAGTATTGCAAATCTTTGACTGGAGCTTTGCAAATAAAAGTGTGTACTTAGTATTAACCTAGTGAATGAATCACAGTGATCCCAGTGAGTAGATGAGCTACAAATAAATGAGCTCAAAATGTTTCCAACATGGAGAAACAGAATAACAGGATTACCACGGTAAGTCAATACTGCAATCCATAAACACTCTAGAGATAAGAAAGAGTGCTTTTGTAGGTGATGGAACAGTTAGCCCTAAAACAGGCTTTATGCAGTTTACTGGACAAAAGGCATAGATTTATCTTTTGCGCATCTAACTTGCGATCATTCCAGCACAGCAGAAGCACCAGTAAACTTTCTTTTTCTCAGCAAACTGAGTGTGTTAAATAGAAAATAAGGATGTGATTTTGCAAATACATTAACAAGCTGCTAAACACAGAAAAAAAAAAAAAAAA
>WHYT01014682.1:241140-261908 GCA_009806455.1 Tetrax tetrax
GGACGGGGGGGAGGCGGCTGGAGGCCGGGGCAGGCAGGGAGGGAGCTCGAGGGCTGCTTGTGGAGAAGCGCGGTTTAGCGAAAGAGGTGACCGGGGAGCTGAGCTTCGGTAAGGGAAATTTGGCTGGCCGGTAACATACGCCGGCACAGGCCGGTGAGAGTAGTGGCTGCTGGAAGGTGAGTGAGATGTTCGGGCTTGTAACGCGTGAGAGGGGAGCAAAGGGCCCCATAGAGTCACGGAATAGTTTGGGTTGGAAGGGACCCTTAAAGGTCATCGAGTCCAACCCCCCTGCAAGGAGCAGGGACATCTCCAACCAGATCAGGTTGCTCAGAGCCCCATCCAACCTGGCCTTGAATGTTTCCAGGGATGGCGCATCCACCACCTCTCTGGGCAACCTGTTCCAGTGTTCCACCACCCTCACTGTAAAAATTTTCTTCTTACTCAACCCACCCTAAGAATCGATATTTCAAATAAAGCAAAATGTTACTTCTCCATAGCAAACGTTGAAATGTCTGTATTGGCAGTGACACGTGTTGCTGTAATTATGGATCTGTCATCCACATCACACTTGCTTTCTGCTGTGTCAGCCCAGCATAGCTCAAATAGGCAAAACAGGGAATCTGCAAGGCTGGCTTGCCTGAAGACCAAGAAGGGATGTTCAACCCGTATTCTCTTTTCCCTCTTTCTTCTGCCACTTCTTGCAGATAGCTAAAGCTGTAACCCTGCTATTTTCTTACTATATACGCCCCAAGGTGATGATACTATAAAAAGGAGTGGTAAAAGTGCATTCATTTAAAATTATGTAAAAGGATTTGGTCTCATGTTGCAGCAGACCACGAGTTTTGCTGTAAATTAAAGCCAATTATGTCTTTCTGCTGAAAGTGTACTCTACTAGATAGAGCTATCTCCTTTGTCATCTCAGGAACGTCTAAAGTGGCAGCATAAGAGGAAAAGGGTAGAGCCTGGGAAATCAGTCTTAGCTGCTCCTGTCGCCACTGGGAGGGGCAGCTCCCCCAGGATTAACTGGCCCTGTAAACAATCCAGAGATGCTGCCGCAACAGCAGCCGGACCTTCCCCAGTACTGGTGCAGGGAAGGAGGCAGTGGAATTGTCCTCGTTCTGCTGCTTCCAGACACCTTTGGTGGGGCCCAAGTGGTTATCCTTCAGAGCCTTCCGGGTTGCTTCTGTTACAAACCTTTTTTATATTCCCAAAAAGTGAAAATATATGTTAATAGTTCCTTGGTGCACTCCTGCCTCCCTGCACTGAGTAATCACCCAGCTCAATTTCTCATAGCACAATCAATACCAAGTAGTAGTTGACTTAATTTTACATATTTTTTTTTTTTTTAAAAAAAAGGATTTTTATCCTACAATGAATACAGAAAGTAAGCTGTCCTGCCCTACTCTCATATGGGTATGTGAGTTTCTCACTGCTTTTTTTTCCCCCCAGGTTTTATTGCCCAGATGCAGTTGGAAGCATTTGGTCTCTTAGCCTGCATCAGCCTTGCGCTGTTTGCACTTCCCTATCCCAAGGAAAACCTCCACCCTCACAAGCTTAGATTCTGATCAGTCTTAAGATACAGTCAGCTGGGCAGTCACCTCCCTTTGTTTCCAACATCAGGACCTTACCGGGTATAGTTAGCCCACACATCGTTACAAGATACATGGCCGCCTATATATGGAAAATGGAAGCCATCAATACCTTCCAGCGTCACAGTCATAAACACGGAAAGGGTGTGAACAGGGAAGGGCAAAAACTGCAGCTATGAGATCATAGTTCTACTTTGGAGCTGGGGTGACCTTTAGATGGCTGTTGCTTAACAAATGCAAGGACTGATACTTTGCATTCCTAAACCTTCCACCAGCAGAGCACAGAAATTTCATCTTCAAACAGGTCACCAGAACTTCAAACGTAGAAGTGATTTGCTTCTTTCCCACTGATTTCTTAATAAGTCAGTACTCCTCTGAAGGCTTTGTTCAGATTATTACAATTATAAGGACTAATGACTTGTCTCCTATTTACCTCTGACTAGTTAAGTACTATTTCCCAGTTTAGAGATGAGGAAGCCACATAGTAGTTATCAGTGCAGGGGGCATAATCTCCATTTCTGACTCAGAGTCCTGTGCTTTAAACAGCAGACCATACTTCCTTCTTCAAGAAATTTATGACAGTATCTAAGGGAACCACTTTAAAACAGGTTTCCCCTAAAATGTTTGAAGTAATGCAGCATAAACATGTTATAGCCATATTTAAGCTTTACCCAGGTCACTGATACATTTAATTTTAGTGTAGACAGATCGTTAGATGTCCCCAGTTTTCCTCTTTTTCCTGAACAACCATCATGTATATGTAGAGCACCACAGTTTTGCAACAGCTTTTTTAAAAGTCAGATTTACTTTCAGTATGCAAACTAGCTTTTCTGCATGCTTCATGGTTTTAATCTACAGTTTTCAGATAGAAAACTTTTCACTAAACTCTGATGTTCTATTTTATGCTTGCTTTCTGTTCACAAATTCTGTGCACAGATATTTCACTGAAGCAAGATTTTATTCTTCATTTGCTGTATTTTATTCTGTAGTTCATGCTGCTTTATCCATACTATAAGAGTTGCCCTGTAGCAATAGCACTAATGGGCAAAGGGATGCTATACTGAACAAATCAAAAATCAGCAAAAGGAAGTGATAAGGCAGCTAGTTGTTAATTTTGTTAAATCTGATGGTCCTGTTGCCTAGAGCTTAATTTAATCACTCAGACCCAACCCCATTTTGATACTCCTAACATAATCTTTCAATGACATAGGGTAAGGACCAAGTCTTTTCTCACCATTATCTTTTGACCATAAGTTTCAGGAGTGTTTATCATCAGTTGCCAAAATGAGGGAACACAGAAAACAAGTTGTATGTCAGAAGCAGCTCTGATTGGATCTAAATAACCCATCTAGTTCTACTGCCTATTAAGGAGAAAATGTAAAATTCTTATGACCTATGAATGAAATTTCTGTCTGGCAGCCCATAATCAAAAGCACGAGGAAGAATTCCTACAATTTCCTTCAAATTTGACACTCCTTTACCTTTGTTTCAAAATTTAGAGGAACTATTAATACTATTTTCTTCAAATCTAATTTGTATTTATTAGAGTTTTATATTTCTCATAGATGAGGAGGGACCTGAACCAGAAGATACATTGATAGCAGACTCCGCTGCACAGGGACTGTGCTTATCTTTGTGCTTGTAGAGCTGCGTTCACAAGAATGCTCAATACACCATCCTCTCGCTGTTCCAGTGTTAAATAAGAAAAGCACATCTTCGGTCTAAATTCCACATGTGATGCAGGTCAGGATGAAGAAATGAGAGGCTGGAGAACGGGGAAAACAGGTCTAAATCAATACTGTTGGTACACTTACTTAGGGTAGACACTTGTGTATAGTGGCAGTTACAACAAAGTTGCTTTCCAACCACAAGCTAAATAAGGATAGTGACTATGTCTGACTTTTCCTTGGGGAGAGGGTGCTGGCAGAATGGTCTAGAATAAGAAGGGCATCACATGCATAGCTAGTGGCATGGAAAACAACCTTGTGAAGAAATAAATGGCAAGCAGGAGCAGAAGTGGGGATCACAGAAGGCTAAAGAGAAGATAGACATGAAGTAATAAAAACTTTGATGAGATATGAGAGGGAAAGAGATTATGCAAGACCTGGAAATTGTTGACCTGGGTAAATAATTTTGCCTGCTGCATTGGACTAGAGCAGAGCAAACAGGGAATCCAACCAGCATTACTGCAATACTTTCCACAAATGGTTACAAGAATATTAGCTATTAGGCCAGTTAGAACACGGCTAGGATTTTCCTCAAGTTTCAGCAGGCTTCAGAAATATGCCATATTACTGATCACATAATGATAGTGCCTGTGCTTCTTACTCAAATACGCCACATAAACAAGAAGAAACAGCTCTTCACTGTCCCACGTCATGGTTTGTAGTACTGCATCTCCATAATAAGCACCAAAAGCATTGCTAACGTATTTTCATATATCCTATTAAAAATCTGTGGTAAAATTATGTCCTACTCAAATGGATTTACAAGATTTGTTAAATGTTATTATTTTTACTGCTTGTACTACTCATATCACTATGATTATAGAAGATTTACAAAGCAGAACAGCTTGTATAAGACAGCAGCAACTTTCAGTTCAGTAAGAAATAGCCGAGAGGTGATTAAAACCCGTTCCCCATAGTCCTGTATGCAGTATATTAGAGTACAGTCACATTCTGCCTCCAGATACAAACTCTTTACTTAAAAATAAGCAATGTTTACATAGGTAATTATCTTGATACAAAGCAAAGCATAAATGTGCGGTATATATATAGATATACTGATACAAGTCAGGTGACTAGTAGCCCCCAAAATGGTCACTTCTACTCTGAATGAGAGTGTTAGTGAGGATATAAATTTACACCCTGTTCCCTATCTATTCGTTATGGGGCAACTATGCATAAGAAGAGGTGGATGTAACAGAGAATAACATTGTAATTTAATCCTGGGCAGACTGCACTGCTATTTACTGAATCCAACTTTGTGTATAAGTTTCTGAAAAATCCAAAGTCATGCATGAGTATTTGACTTAGATTTTGGCATGAAATCTCTGTAATTGACACATTTTGGTCCAATGTTTATGGTGTGCAGTTTGAAAAAAGCTCAGAACCTTCTTCTGAAAGTTTGTTGAAAGAAGGAAAAGGTTTGTTCTACCTTTGTTCAGTGTTGAACTTAGTGTTACTTAGTAAGTCATTAATTCTACTCTACATATATAAAACATGGAGGTTTAAATAATTTTTACCCTTAGGAATGGCAAACAAAGTACCTGTCATATTGTATTAAAAGCAGATGAAATATCAAATGTCTTCTTTTTGCTATAATGGACTAAATTTTGCCTAGAGCAACAGCTTTATTTTATTCACTTTAAAACATTGCTTTCTTTATTTAAAGCATTGTATTTCACATTTTATAAAGAATTGTGTCCAAATATGTCATCAATTCAATCCAAATACTTTTTTGCACCAAAGGACAGAGTAGCCTTCAAAGAGGCAGGAATTAATATTTTCCCTTTGTTGGTATTTTACAGTATGTAATTAATTTTTATATTGTTTTTGCCTGTATATTCAATGCAAGAAAAATACCATCTCCTATTTATTGCATTACAATTAGAAGGCTAGACTAGAAAACTCCGTGTATAATTTGAAGACTACTAGGTTTATTACACTAAAGATATGAAAGAAATTAAATCTGGTTAACTAAGGAAGATCTTTTATAAGTCATCATTGACTTAGCATTTACTTCAATAGTATTTTCTATTTGGAATGTTTCTTATCCTGAAATACTTTATAAAATATTCGATTAGAAATAATTCTACATAGCTTGAAATAGGTCTAGATGGAAGTAGGGAATTAGGTAGTCAGTCATTACGCAGCATAATGCAGCATAATGCTTGCTGCATAAAATCACTTTTTGCTGCATGGAACAAGCAGGACAGTAAATAAGATCCCGACAGAAATGCTTTCACTTGGTCAATTTCACTTAAAAACACTGCTGAAATTCAGTTCAGTCATTCAATGGACTCTTTTTATAGCAAGTGAGAGGTTTACACCACTAAGGGGGCCTACAGGAAAGACAAGGAGAAACTATTTAGCAGGGCCTGGATGAGAGGTAATGGTTTTAAAATAGAAGCAGGTAGATTCAGATTAGACATTAGGAAAAAAAAAATTTACAAGGAGGGTGGTAGAACAACACTGGTACAGGTTGCCCAGAGAGGTGGTTGATGCCTCATCCCTGGAAATATTCAAGGCCAGGTTGGACGGGGCTCTGAGCAACCTGATCTGGTTGGAGTTGTCCCTGGTCCTTGCAGGGGGGTTGGACTAGATGACCTTTAAAGGTCCCTTTCAACCCAAACTATTCTACGATTCTATAAGTAGGCCTCTCTATTGACAGTGAAGTGTTTTATTTTCAGCATTTCAGGTGGAGAAGAGCCTGTCCTAAGCCACAGTTCAAACACCTGGAACTCCTTTACTGCCCAAAGTAGTCTTATTTTTTGAAAAGATAGTAACAAACGTTGTCCCTCTTGTGGACTGCATACATGTCCCCCAACAGAGACAAGCTTGTTGCTTGTGTGTACGGCGGGGGGCATCTTTCCTTTAGCTAGGGCCATGTGCCTCAACTTGTGTGCCTGTAACAGTGGCTGCCCAAATCTGCGGTTCAGCCCTTCACTCATTGCTAGGTTATTTGCCACCTACTCGCTAATTCAGATAAACAATGAGACATTGTGCTCTGCCTCCTCAGTAAAGTGACGTGGAGGGGTTTTGAACCGAGGTGAATCCAAAGCCAGACACGCTTTTGAGCACGCTCGTATGGGCCGATCCTCATATCTCCATCTGTGCATATGGCTATTGCCCCTGTGTAGATGGGATCTGTTAAGTAAAAGGGGAAGAATTTGCCATTATGTGCCAGACAGAGCAGAATCACACTGCTGGAGTAGTGTTAGGAGATGACAGCAGGGCCGAGGCTTAAGTTTAGGTCTAAGCGGAATGACAAGCACGTAAGCGAGGAAAGCAAGGAGTTGATTTAAAAGCTGTAAATTCAAGGTTGCTCCTTCTAATGTGGGAATTAAATTAATTGTTCCCTGGGAACGCTGTCCAGGGAGAACAGCTGTGGTCCTCAGTCTGTGGAAACAACCCACTCCAGTGCAGAAGTCTGAGATTTTACAAAAAAAAAAAATTGAAAGATCAAACAAAAGAAAGAAGACTTTGAGATCATGGCTGTTCCATGAGGAGTTTATTACTTTTCCCAGTTCAAAACATCTCCTTCACATACACACTGACAGGCTTACAAAGAGCCGCCTCTAATAGCAATACAGGGAATCTGTCTCTGAAAGCAGTGAAGATCCTCATGTCCTGCTGTTAAACTTGTCCATAATATGAGGTTTTTATCTTACACATTCCAAATATAATGGATCAGAACAAAGTTTCTCTGTTATAATATGTAACAAACACCAATACAGGCGGCTCTTTCGCAAAGTTTGGTCTGACCACAAAAATTTGGGGATAAAGAAATGGCGACAGGATTTGCCAACAACACTGCCAGAGAATTCCTCCTAAAAATGCTTGCTTTGCAATGTTCAAAGGAGAAATGACAGACAAAGTTGCGCTGGCACAGTCTGCTAGAAGTGAGATGCAAAAAAAATGTGGTTTAGTCTTCTATTTCATCATTCTCCTGGCTGTATATAAACATATGCAGTGCAAGCAGGCAACAAAATTCAGCATTAGCAGTGTGCTTTTGCACAAAAAAGGGGAGGAGAGGATTATTTGAATGAGGGCATTTTTACAATACATGCTGCCTTTTTTTTTCATCAAAGGAGATAATTGTGGCTCAAGTTGCTTCTTATTGTGGTAGGACATCCATAGGACATCACAGAGTCTGACTGACTCAGACATTAAAGGGGAGATTTGGAGAGACACTGGATGAGCCAGTTTGTGCTATGAAACTGCACTTCAGACTTTGCAAGTTATATGAATTATGGCAGATTTCAGTGCGCTATTTGTCATATTTGATTCATCCTAGCATGAAGTATCTGGACATGGCTTGACTAATGCCAGTACCTAAAATGTTACTGAAAGGAATTTAGCATGCAAATTGTGTTCTGCAAGCTCAGGAGATTATCCCTAACACTTCATGAATTCTCAGGTTGCTTTTCTTGATGTTCCCTCTGAAGTTCCAGGAAGGTCTTACTGTCATATACACAGACTGAAATTTTTGTAATGAGTCACTGTTAGGGGGGAAAAAAAAATCAATTTTCTTGACTGATACTTTCTTCTGTGGAATCAGACATTCAACTGATTTGTATATGCAACATTTCTTCCATTCACACTGACGGGTATAAACTGTAATGTCGTGTTCCTTTCAAACTAGTATGGCTAGCAACTTAACACTGTTTCCTCTCCTTTCAGATACAGAGATGTTGGCATACACAAATAAGATATTTCAAGGAATGTGAGATAGTATATTTGTGCTTCAAATATTACGTTTAAATGAATGCTTAATTACTATCCATTCTCCATGCAAGCATTGACAGGCTTATCAGCAGTCACTTTTGGAATCAGCTGGCACTACTTACAAACTACTTAGCTAGGAGTTTGACAATGGCTAGGCATAACTGACATTAAATTGTCCTTGGAATCACTTTAGGACAGCAACTAAATTCCCCAAAGTAAAAAGCAAAGACTAACCACTTCTTGACCAATAGAATCCTTCTTGCTTCCGTAACTCTGATAACACCAGGTGTGTCTGCTCACTTTCAGGCTCGTGTTTTTGTGTGTCCTTTCTGTACCCCTATATCTGCATTTCTTTCTAGCATCTGCTTCCTCCATTTTTCACAGGGTTCAAAGAATATGCTTTGGATTGGTTAGCTAGATGTGAGTCATCATAGCAGGTCAATTATTTTTCCCATGGCATGTTTTGTTCCACCTCATGACTGTCATTTCTTCCATTTTGGTCTTACCAGTATTACCTGCTTTGCATGGCAGTTTATCAGTGACTAATGAGGCATCTATTTTCAGGGATGAAGCAGCAAATGAATTTTTTTTCTTTACTATGTAGATGATTCAATATGACTTTTCATTCAATATACCTAGTGTTTATATGCAAATTATTTAAATGTTCTGTTTTATTGGCCAGAAATGTACACAGTGATTCAACGGTAACCACCTCCATTTGTATAAAACTCCTGTAAGGTCTAAATACATGCATATCAAAATAAGTGCCCCAAAACCAGTTCAGTGAGAAATAGAATCATAGAATAGTTTGGGTTGGAAGGGACCTTTACAGGTAATGTAGTCCAACCCCCCTGCAAGGAGCAGGGACATCTCCAACCAGATCAGGTTGCTCAGAGTCCCCTCCAACCTGGCCTTGAATGTTTCCAGGGATGGGGCATCCACCACCTCTCTGGGCAACCTCATTGTAAAAAATTTCTTCTTTATGTCCAGTCTAAATCTACCTCCCTCTGTTTTAAAACCATTACCCCGTGTCCTATCACAACAGGACCTGCTGAAGAGTTTCTCCACATCTTTCCTATGAGCCCCCTTGAGGTACCGCAAGACCACTATAAGGTCTCCCTGGAGCCTTCTCTTCTCCAGACTAAACAGCCTCAACTCTCTCAGCCTGTCCCCATCAGAGAGGTCCTCCACCCCTCTGATCATCTTCATGGCCCTCCTCTGCACTCACTCCAACAGGTCCACATCCTTCTTATGTTGGGGGCTCCAGAGCTGGACGCAATACTCCAGTGGGGTCTCACCAGAGCAGAGTAGAGGGGCAGAATCACCTCCCTCAATCCACTGGCCACGCTCCTCTTGATCCAGAACAGGATGTGTTTGGCTTTCTGGGCTGCAAGCGAACATTGCCGGCTCATGTTGAGCTTCTTGTCCACCAGCCCCCCCAAATTGTTCTCCTCAGGGCTGTTCTCAATCCATTCTCTGCCCAGTCTGTATTTGTGCTTGAGATTGCCCCGACACATCTGCAGGGCCTTGCACTTGGCCATGTTCAAATTCATGAGGTTTGCACAGGCCTGCGTCTCAAATAGAAATTTTACTTGTGATGTATTATTTGTTAAGAGTAAAAATAAAAATTAAAGATGAAAACTAAGGCTCAGCAGAATTTTTTTTTCAAAAGTGCTATAGTTGTACCCAGTAATTTGCACTCTTGGGTTGTGACAGCATGCTGACACCATATCTCATCACTGACAAACAAAAAATTGCTCCAAGTAATTTTCCCTCCTATTTCAAATATACTCACAAAAAATAATAGACCATGTTTGAGAACGGCATATTAGCTGGATTATATACAGGGAAACAGAGGAATTAAGAATGGTGACTCTTTAGGAAATGGAAGAGGGAATGCTGTAAAGAATGGAGGACTGTGGGCAATACTGCAAGCTGAGGTGATGACTCAGAATACTTGTGAAAGAGCATCAAGCTCACGGTGTCCTGATTAAGTTGAGTGCAAAATTTTTAGGGTTTTAAACATATTGAATGAGGAACATAGGGAGTATGGGTTTATTTGCCATAATACCTGGAAAATAACTATAGGTGCATGCAAGGGTCTTTGCAAAGATTTAGGAACACTTTATAAATGTTAATTAAGTTAGACAATAATTGAAGCAATTACATATTAATAGACCTATCTTAAATATACCAAAGAATTTATTTGCTAGAAGAGCTCTCATGCCAGGTCTAGAAGAAGAACCGGGGATTTCTGTTTTAGCAGAATTCATTAATATAGTGTGGCCATTAGCTGTCCCTGTCTCTCCCCTTTTACTTCTCTTCACATTCCCCAGAACACCCGTACCAGAAGAGGTCTTCCCAAAAAAATGAAGAGATTACTAGACTGGTAGATCTTCCCCTGTGCGAGGCAGCATGAAAGCTGTCTGAGGTGTGGCCGAGATGTTCTTCAGTACTTGGCATGCATAGTGCTGAAAAGTCCTGTGGGAAACGTAGCAATTACGGTACAAGTCAGGGCAACTCTTTAGGGTAGCTGGAATTTTTCCAGGGACCAAACTGGCCTGTGGCAACTTCAGAATAGAGATAAATATGTATATTTTACATTTGCTTTCTGCTCTGTGCTACACCTGAAAGGAACTAAGCTGTCTGACATTGTCTCAATTTTCTAGTGTTGTCAGTATTACTGTGCTGCACAGGAAGAACACAACTGCATGAATTACTGTACAAGCAAATAAAAAAATGCTGTCCAAAGCAACATTCAGTTGTAAAGAGCTAACAGATGAAGACAGATGGAAATGTACAAGGTTGCTTACCTAACACACAGTGCAGAGATTCCTCATGTAACCCCACCAGAACTACTTCTCCAAGCAGAAGCCTCCAGAAGCACTGCCCCAAGCCATCTAGCTCTGTATTACAGCACAGAGGTAAGGGTCATACCATACTGTACAGCTTATAACATTGTTACTATCAAGAAACAAAATGCACTTTTCCCCTTCTGTCTTAAAAAATCACTTACAGAAGAGAATGAAAAAACTTTAAATACAATTACCATATAAATCACTTTTCCACCCTTACCCTCAGCACTGCCTAAATAAATAGGGGATACTGATAGAAGTGACAGGGAGCTCATTTGTTCTAGCCACAAGATAAAGCTAAAAGTAATAAGATTCATGCCATGATTTTGACTTGTTTCCTGAGAGCAGTACTGTATCTCCTGAATGTACTACCAACTGCAAGTGCTATGCTGACAAAATCCATCTCTCAGTGTCAAAAGATTACGCTGTATAAAGCTGTTATGTATTAATTTAATATTGGATTTTCTCCTTGTTGCAGGATCAGCTCTTTGCTTTATGACTACTGACACACAAAATAAAACACAGTGACCAGAACACATTTGAAATTAAGTCAGATTTTATTGTATAATGGACTTTTATCAGAGCGGGAGAAAAGCAGGCCGCAGAAAACCAACAGATAGTTAGTGGTTATGGAAAGAAAGTCAATCTGCAATTAAACTATAATGGTGGTACATTAAATAGAAGTGAGTAATGGTGGCTAAACTTAATTAAAGCTGGAAGTATTTAAAATACCAGTAACAGTTTTATACTAAAATAATATGATGAGCTTTGGCTTGATTACTCTCAGAAGGCCCGCTGCTGTACAACCCTTCAGGCAAAACACCTGCCGAGATCTATATGCTTTTAAAGAGAGATTACAGACACATTTTAAAGCTGATAAAGACTGTCTGGATTCAGGCAACGATTACATAACCATTGCCCAGTTCTGTGAGATACAGGTTGCATTATCTTTTGATAAGGTATGGTTCTTTGTGGGAAAAAGAAAGTATTATTTGGATTAAATATTTGTTAACATGGACTATTGGATGCAATTGTGGCTCAGGAAAACTTTTTGTGATAATTGTGTTCCTGGATTTTCATGTAATGATCATGTCTTGGCATGGGAGGCACAGAGTACGCTTGAAACTGTTTTGTGATACGGGTTCTGTGATCTCAGCTGTTGCACCTGATTAGACTGTACACTGCCTGAGGCCAGAAACCCTGGCTGTCCACTGTCAGTTATTTATGCACACTCCAAGATACTGAGAAAATAACCTCATTCAGCTAGCAGAGGATCCTCCCCACATGTCCACCAGTACATGCGATGAGGAGGCCTGGCCTGATCTACTCTCAAGCACTGCTGCTGGGACAGCACGTACCCCGCAGGGCCACACCACAGCCTGCACCACCGGTGCTCGCCTTCACCTGGAACCTGCTCCTTCAGGTGCTCTACAGCACAGGAGGGTATTCAGCCGTCTTATTTGCAAGGCTGACTACAGCATCACGGCGACAAGGCACAAGAGAGGACATCACACCACACTCAAGCTCTGGAAGGGCCAAGCGCTTGGAGACTATAGGAGCCCACGTCTGCCTTGCACCTACAATGACAAGTGAAAAGCAATGTTGGTAGTAGAGAAGCACAGCCACAGCAGCTACACCTATGTTTTCACTTTGACTTTTACTCGCAGCTGCAAACCTTTCTCCAGCAAAGCCAGCTGAACACCAAACCCTGGAGTGCCAAGCGTTGCCTAGCAAGACTCTCTGGAGCTGACTTTGACGGACGCTGGCTACAACTTATGCTAGTAAGGACAGCAAAAGTATTTCATATTGAATAACGCTCCTTAAATAAAATTCCTGGCCTGGGCAGGAATTTTGATCACATAACCATACAAGTACCATGCTTCCTGAAATGGTGCCTTAGAGGCAGCTTTTAGTTTGCACAAACTCACATCTTTAAACACGTAAGGTTGCACAAATAGGCACTCAAAAATGCTTTCAAAGCCAAAAGGTCTGATTTCTTCTCCTGACATAACTATAGTGTATCCCTATGTATGGATATCCCTGTAATAGTCTGGAAGCAGCCTGCAGTGTGAACATGGATAGAGTAACCTAAAATGCAGTGTAGGCATAGCCAGCATATCCGCTTCATTCCCTAGGCTCAAGTTAGCATTTCTTGAAGCAGCATCAAGATACCGATTACATTGCATCAAAGAAACAAAATGTGGCTGGTCTAAACTGTCCCAGTGAAACCCAGAGAGCACAGTCCTTGTGAAACTTCCCGGATCCCAGGGAAAAGAAAGTAGTGCTCCAAAATGCTAGGAATGTTGCAACTTCTCTAAAGGTCTTCTCAGTTAGCAAAATCTGATTGATGGAAGTGTTGCTTGGAGAAATACAATGAATGATTGGGAAGCACTTTCCTTTCATCATACATACTTCAGGAAAATGAGACTGGGAGAATAATACATTCTTATCCTCTGTTGAAGTATGTCTCAATTTTTTTTTCCAAAAATACATATAACTGGATGCTAGTTTTGAAAATGTCATCATGCCCCAGGATTGCTTTCATAAATATGAGGAATTGTAGCTATTGCCAAGATGTGCTTCATTCCTATTTTTGGGCATACTTCGGAAGTTCATACTTAAGCAATACTCATTTCACTCAAGGGAAGTTGTGCTTAGGTAAGGACTCACACTAAGCCTCATCATAACAGGATTTTCTGGATTTCTGAATCTCAGCCCAAGTCTATAGCTAGTTTTGAAACTAGTCCTTAGACTTATAATGGTCCACAGCAAAACCACAGAGATGAATAAAAGTGAACTGTGGGTGGAAAATCAAACTCTATGTTGAAATTTTAGATGCTGTCATTCAGGTCCATCGCAAATTTTAATCTGCAGTTCAGATGGACTGGTTCTACTGCTCTTACTCCTTTACTGTGTAGCTTTGTGACAGAAGTGGGATACAAGTTCTCCATTAAGTACTAGATGTTTAAAGCGTTTAAGATAAAGGCACACTGCCATTCACTTACACATAAAGAAGCATGTATTTTTACAGTTCAGAAAATGAGAGAGTATATATGGAGATAAGAAATTAGTTTATTTTAATTGCAACCACCAAATCAGAGACCACAAATACACCATTAAATCCACAGTATGAGGACCCTGGGTGCAGTCCCCCAGCGGAGGTCTGACTGCCCGTGCTGGAGGCCAGCACTGATGGGGTGTAGCTGTGTAACCTTGGATCAGATGGCTGTGAAAAGCTGGTGGGCGAGAAATAGCTGCGGGAAGACTCGCTGGAGGCCTTCCCACTTTGCTTGGGAGCTGCATTTAAGCTCCAGCTCTCACCATGGGCCCCTGCCTGAGGTACGCTGCCGCTGTGCCTGAGCCCAAGTCATGCACCTCACTGAGTCAGACACCTGGCTTGACCTGCGACCTGCCTTGTGACTGCAGACCTGTCTGGCAGCCATGGGGCTCCTGGCTGACCCTGGGCAGTGCCAGGGCACCGCTTTGCTCCCCGTTGTCACCCCCAGCTGGTGGTTTGCCTCCCCTCATGGAGCAGCCTGCTCCAGCTGCAGTCGTTGCTGCTGTCATCCCCATGTGGTTCACAGGATCTGATGTGAACCTAGAAGAACAACTGCTTGATACCAGGATCCTTTAACAATGGTTACATTGTTGAGACCTAAGAATGAAGAATATGATTTTATTAAACAAAACAAGCTACTGGACACTATATTGATATTATTTTAGCTGAGGTTGTAGTCTTTTCCTGTCTAAAGCATCAGGCTGCAGATTGGCCTTTAAACTAGTTTAAAGTCAGCCAACATGTTTAACATAAGCAAGTACCTGAACTGAATGAACTAAAAGTCTGGTTACAGATGATGTTTAGCTAGTCATGCTCACTTTTATAAACTCTCGATTTCCTACGAATGTCTGGCATGAATTCTGTTAGAGTGAAGGCAGGGGAAGGTTCAGACATCCACGGCAGAGACGGCCGTGTACCGTGCTGGGGGTAGCGCTTTGCACCTGTCATCACTTTGAGCGCTGACACGCTTCCTCATTTATGCACTGGGCACACGTTCTGGAAAATCCATAGCACAGGATATGTTTGTATGCAGAAATACCCGTATGCAGAGATTTTTATTTCAATAGGAATTCACTTCTAAATAGGCTGGTTATTGTCTTTAATCGCTGGCAATGAATACAAGAATGTTTCTGCTATGAGTCATTCAATATTAAGAAAAAAAGGGAATTCATAATTGAGTCATCATAGACACTATAGCTACTCAGTTAAAAGCAGATCAAAAAAAAAGTCCACTTCTGCTGCCACAAATTTGCATGATATTACTTGGGATTTTATAAAAAAAAAGTTATATTCTATTGTTGCCTATATTATGACGTATTTGTCTAGATTTGTCTAGAGTGAAATAGTCCCCTAGACCTGCAATGTGGGTAAGCGAGTTTTCTCAGTGGAAAGACAGAGGCTCCAAAAGGGGAATAAAACCCCTGTTCATAACTTGAGTCTAAGAAATTTTGTCTGTTCAAAGTGCTTGTGTATCAAATCTGTATGTTCACTTCTCTAACCATTTCCACTCTAAAATATAGAAAGGGTGAAGTACCTAAAGCTTTTATTAAAATATTGCTAAATTGGCACCTAAAAGTTGCTTTATGAATGTCCTAACTGCAACTTTATGGATTAGGGTGAATGAATATCAAATTCCTTATATATGTGTGTCAAAAGGCATCTGCAAACATCAAATAAATTAGTGGCTATAGAATTTCCTGGGAAGTAAACTGAAGATACACATCGGTTCAAGAAATATCAAAGAAAAGTTAGAAGTTGTTCCAAACAATTATCTGAAAGAGGGGATTTTTTAAAATTAAACTTGTGCGTATATATTTATATAACAATTTATCATTAAGTTCTGACAATTATATTACATTTTAATTGCAATACTTTTTTTTAAATACTTTTACTCATTTTAATTACTTAAATTAATTATTATTTTCACATGCATTCTGTAAAAGATCTCATCAGTACACATTCACATCAGTACCTCAACCTTTTCCTGCAAATAAAACCCAGGAAAATAGCAAGCCCAATACCTGATACTGGTCAGAGCCATAGGATCTGAATCCAACCTTAGTTTTCAAAAATTGCCTGAATTTGAGTTGCTTGGATTCATGTGGTTTTGTTACTTGTTTCCCACTTAGAGAAGTGCTTGTGACTATTTTCTTGACAGTGTGAGCTGTTGGTTATTAAAGCACTATGAATTCAACTACATTTAATTTAAACAGTCCACTTCACAACCCACAACATACACAAACACAAAACCAACCTTACTGTCTTCCCCTATAATCTACCTTGCTTTTCCCATTATTTCACTTGATTTACAGTGCTATTATTTTCAGAGCTGTATTTATGGCTATTATCTCATTTCAATTTTCACTTTAAAATGATGTAATTCACGCTAGCTTGGAAGATATGGACGGGCCATCACTTTAACCATAGGAAAACAGGGAGAACTGGTGCACCCTCTGTATTCTTAGCAGCAACCTTCACACTCCCTTGTATCTGCTGGTGTGGAGGTACCAAAAAGCATGACTCAGCCTCTTTCACAGGAGATTTAAAGAGCCAGTTGCACTGATTCCACCACGTTGCGCAAGAGGTTTGCAGGATCTGTGGCTGCTGTTTCAGTCCCTGACACTGCAGATCCACATCTTTTCCCAGGTAAGGCACAGACAGTCAAGACTTAGTGGGGGAGGAAGGAGAATGTTTCAACCTCTTTTTTCCCAGTCCTTGGTATTACTCCTGCACGGAGTGGGCAACAGTTCTGAACTGCAAAACAATTTAGTAAAAACGCACCCTTGTACAGCATTGACCCATAATAGTGGGTATTTGGTCAAAGCTGCTGATGGCTGTAAGTACAGTCTGCTTCGAACTGCACGTTCAGCAGCAGCAACCCAGATACAAGAGATTCTAAACTATTCTAGACAAGGACAGTAATTTATTCTTTTCAGAGTAAAAAATAAAATAATCCATTAATTTTTTTTTTCCCCCTAGAACACAGGTGAATACTTACCTTTTTTTTCATACACATACTCATTTACAGAAATTCCCTCAAAATACCAGTTGATATTTGCATCCATAGCAAGCCAGTAGGTTTCTATGTGAGAAGGGTGGACAGCCAAGCAAAAAATATGATCTGTAACAACTGTTGGCTTGGCTTCTTTCTTTTGCTGCACAGCGTTATCTGTAATAGATACGGTAGGTAAAGTTTCAACTACGTGCCCTTGGACGGGAATACTTGCGAAGCTTTTCCAGGAGTTTACCACGAGAGGGAGCTCTCAAGCAGCCGGACAAGTTTTTTTTTCAAACTACAGAGGAAAAAGCAGGTCAAAATTAGGCAACAGGCAAAAAATTCAGTCAGCTTAATCCTAAAATGTAAATGCGTACAATTTTTTATTAAAAAAGCATTTTAAACTACATGTTTGTAACTTGATGTATGCATTAAACTATATGCATGTAAGGAAAACTTTCTCTCTTTCTGAGGAAGAACCCTGCAGCTGCTACTTACCCGAGAAAACCTTTCTTGATCAATACTGGTAATGCAGGAGCTACTCAAGTAATAAATAACTGCTCAATCTGGTCCTATTTATAGCAGGGTTTGCATTACGGTGGGGGTGGGGGGGTGGAGAAAAAAAGGTAAGCCAAACCAGAGACCAACAAATCAGATCATTTTCCCCTCTCCCTTCTAATTCCCATGCAGTGAGAAGTGGGTTGTTTTGTGTAAACGTGGGCACAGTCTGCCACGGTGCTGGTGTTACTAGGAAGACTATCAAGACACTTTTGAAAGTTATTTCTCTGTAATGAGGATACCATCCTGCATGGTTTTTCACATTGTTGAGTGTATTCACAGTCCTGCAAGCTTCCTGCTTGCAGAAGATAATAAAAATACCGTGACTTGTTTTGCAAGAATAGAGATTTTGCCAGTCCAAGGTCAAAATACATCCAGCTACACGTCCCTTGATACTGCTATGCAGTACGCTGTGTGCTCACTAGTTTTTTACTTTTCAGGTCAGATGAATTAAGTATTTTGGATCCTTTTCTAGTTCTTTCATACTGCTGTTACAAACAGTAGCATGCCAATACAAAGGTAATTACATGTATATTTAAATAGTTCTCACAGGTATTTTAACTAAAAGTTTAATCAGTTTATTAAGTTTAACAGTTCAGAAGATTCTGTATTGATGGACTATTATATCAAGCTATTGCATCCCAATTTTTTTTCAGCATGACACAAAATCATTATACAGCAACTTTATACAAAGGTTTTACACAGAACACAGGCATATTGTACTCCACCACAGAAATCAGATAGAAAAGCATAATTGATCAAGGTCTAGCAAACTAACCTGCTGCACAAAACAGATCCAATCATTCGCCTGAAAAACCACAGTTAAACACTTCTACCACTAGAGACAAACATCTCTACCATTGTACAAAAATTACATAAAGGATGCTAAGTTATGTAGCAGTACTCTGGGTAATTATAGAAGGCATAATAGACTAACGTGATTAAAGAGAAGTGGCCACTTACACGTTAATTCTGACATTATTTTCTTGATCTGTTATTACTATTTTTCAGTACCCATAGTTTTACATTTGTTCTTCCTTTTCTGTATCACATGTACCAAGAAAATTAGCAAATTAATCACAAAAGATTTATCAGGATGAATTATTTAATTGCAGTATCTACATGTTACAACATATTTGACAATAAGGAACAAATTAATGCCTTGGAGTAATCCAGTAATCAGGCATCAGTCTGACGCCCCTCATGCCCCATTTTTGTAATCAAATTGACTTAGTATGTACAAGAAAAATACCAGACTACTAGTTTCAACTTCTGTTTTATAAATAACTCTATTAAAGCAATCTATATTAAATATGCAATTTCAAGAACATCCATGGCAGAAGACAAAATGTAGCAGAGTTCACCAAGCACATTTTTTAATATAGTTACATCTAACTTCATCTTTAAGGCCATTTGAGAAAAATGGGCAGTATGTCAACTATCCTGGGACATATATTGCAACACCACCATCAGAACTTTCTTTAGTGATTTAATTGATTTATATTCAGAAGATATTACTTCATTATTCTGATATTCTTCATTTTGGAGGGAGAAATTCAAAACAGTGATAAATTCAGCTTGAAAAGATACACGTCATCCTTTTACAATTAATGTAAGAAAAGATGCAAAACAAATACCTATACGACATGACATGGTTAACAAAAAAATGCCCCATTTCTGCTTAAAATAGCACAATATGACACTAATTTACCTCCTGACAGTATTAAGAAAAACCTTGATGTACTGATCGCCGACTTAAAAACAAATAACAGCCTATGGTTATTTCAGAATACATTAAAAGGAGGCGGTATGTGATTGAAGGACACCACATCCCAGACGCAATCTGAACATTTGCTTCAAGCCACTCAGGGTGGAACACGATGTAGAAGTCCCGGCTGCTGAGGAATCCAACAGGAATGTAAGGAAAACTTTCTCATAGATTTCTTCACTGTCAACTTAGGCTACATCAAGTGTAATTTACGGGAACTTTCTCAGTGACTCATGTTTAAATTCTCTCTATTTTTATTATTATGGCCTGCGCTTGCTATTTGTGATAAAGAGACCTCTTAATCAGAGAGTTTTAGAGATTTTTATGGTTCTTTCAGTGATGGGATTACATCTTCTGTATAGGAAGGATTTTTCAGAAGGGGAAGTCAGTCTGTGGAAGGAGCTTTCTGCTGGAATGACTGACAGACCTCCTGCAGATCGGTAAGTGGGTTGCTCGAGGTCTCGGACTGTTGAAAGACACTGCTAGGAAAGGAAAGAGGGTAGAAACAGAGCCTGAGACACAGTACGTGCATTCTTATCAGCCAAAGGAATGAGGAGCACGGCATCCTCCCTCCCCAGCCTGTTTCTCTGTATGATTCTTGCCTTTTTCAGAGCAGGATGTTGCATGTGATAATTGTGCAGTGCACTTGTATGGGATGGGGGCGTAGAAACAGGTTTGGTGTGCAATTCAGGTTGGAAATGCGTCCCACTGGATTAGTGTCATTTACCTCAGCTCCTGCTGTAATTGCTCTGGTTGCTAGCAAGTCATATTGAGAGGAATGACTGAAATTCTGATTCTGCATTCAATTACGGGGCTTAATTGCTCTACAAAATATTACGCATTGTACAAATACACAAGTGTAGTGGATTTACGCTCACATGCTTGCATATCAAAAAGAAGATTGCATTCCAAAGGAAGAAATCTCCTTAACTGAGAATAAGAGGCTTTAGAAGATCTTCAGCTTGAATGAAAATGCCTTCTTTTTGGAGCCTAGCCTACATCCCTAGGTATAAAGTCCAGTTAGACTTCGTGAGAACATCTAACAACAAAACCATGTCCTTTGTCCAAGCTGGGGGACTGCTCTAGATTCAACATTACAGTGTTACTCTTGTCTTGCTAGAAAAAAAAAGAAATGAATATCCAGAAGCTCTATTTGCCAAATCAAAATGCTTTTTGTTTGCAGAGGAAGAAATCAACCAACATTTATTGATCGCACAAAAACGGTAATTCTGTTCAGTGCTAGGATGTCAAAGGAAATTGCCTTGATCTTATCAGAACACCTCAGAAATAAAAAGGCTGCCAATTTTCTAGTGTCATATCAGTGTCCATCCAGTATAAAGGCACTACTGATGGCAGGGAGTAACAGGATGAAATACAGTCTAATCCTCTGATTTTACAGTGAGGCAATCATTTTCTCATGTGTTTTCTAAAAAAATACTTATTACATTAAATGAAAAAAAAAAAAAAAAAAAAAAAAAAAAAAAATCAAAAATTAT
>WHYT01014683.1:4119-31160 GCA_009806455.1 Tetrax tetrax
TGTAGAAATACGGCAAATGACTATAAAACATTTTTAGACCAAGTTTAACACTATCACTTATTTATTTTCCCTTTCAACCGAAGCCAGTCCCGAAATTAGCACGAGGTATTTTGTTTTTTATCAGCACCGATCTTACTCTCCATCACAACCAAACCCGTGGCACCCATACCCGCGCATTTCCCAGCCACTGCCTGATCTGGTGGAGGGCTGGGCGCCTGCAGAGCAGGGAGGGAAAGGTGCAGCTCCTTCCTCTGCCTTCACTGCC
This sequence comes from Tetrax tetrax, assembly GCA_009806455.1. Taxonomy (NCBI): domain Eukaryota; kingdom Metazoa; phylum Chordata; class Aves; order Otidiformes; family Otididae; genus Tetrax; species Tetrax tetrax. The sequence continues at coordinate 4,385 of WHYT01014683.1, forward strand.
CCCTCTTCCTTCAGGCACTGCGGACTTGCACACTTTGTTTAGAACTTACTGAAGTTTTGCTTTCCAAACCGGGATGAGCAGGAAATACAGCCTGCTCATCCACACGGCCAGGCATCACGCGTGTGCCCCTGCAGCTCCCCCGTGGAGCCAGCCTCCTTTCGTGCAGAGCTTCAGGGCCCCCCCACGCCACAGCCTCAGCCCCAGCCCCAGCCACCGCGATGCAATCCCAATTTCTCCCCCCCCCCATCCCCAGAAAAAGCAGCCTTACCTGCGACGCGAAGCTGCAGCAGCACCAGCAAGATCAGCGGCAGCAGCAGCGGTGTGCACAACAGCAAGACCTCTTCCTCAGAATCACTGTAGCAACAAACTGCCCTTTCTCCCGTTCCCCTTCATTCACAAAGGATCTTACAGGCAGGAAAGACAGGTAGAAACCACCTTCTTACTGGAAGAGGTCGGCGCTCTTCTCAGAAACGACTGAATCCCTCTCTGTGGTTCCCTATACATTTACCCTTCAGATCAATACTGCTCTTTAGCAGCAGCTTGAGCTCAGCTGCAGCTGATAGAGACGAGCCAATTGGTATTGAGGATTCCCTTTCTGTAACCCCCTCCCACAAAAATACACAGTGTGCATTTGAAATTTTATTAGTTGTGAAAAGTAGTTTTAACCCCTTGCTTGAAAACCAACCTATGCTTTTGGAGCTCCAGATAACCTCTCATTTTCTTCCTGCATTAAGAAAAGCTCTGACTGACCAAAATATCCCTACTTGGACTCTTTGAAGCTGGGTAACATTCAGTGAGAAAACTAAAATATCTCAAACTGCAGTCAGCTGACTGGGAGGATAATATGTTTGCAATCCAGTAGATATAGCTTCTGACAAAACGACACAGAAAAAAAAAAAAAAAACCAAAAAACTACAGTGCAATCTATCATCCAGATATCATCACCATTTTTTTTTCACCACATCCTTCCTATATTTCTGACCACAAAACATGTCTGTACTACAATCAAACAAGAAAAAAAGTACTTAAATTGTGGCATACACAATCACAATAACATTCCTAGAGAATAAAGATTTTTCCTTTGGCTAGTACTGAAATTTATTTAATGGACAAGGCCTTTTCGTTTCTTCAAGAATGTTGAATGCTTCACATTTGAAGAAACAACTTTAGTTTTAGACCCTCAAAGTAAATATGCCACCTTCTTATTTGTTTCTTGGCATTTATTTGCAGGCAAGAACTGCTCTAAAATATATTCAGTCCGAGAGCCTATTTTTCTAACGTAAAAGCAAAAGGTATGCTACATGGAGTACTGCAAAATAAAAAATTTAGAAAGGACTTACATTAAATTTTGAACAACAAAAAAAAAACTTGGATAAATTATACAAACACAGAGACAAGTCAGCCATGTAACCTTAACTCCGCCTTCTCTACTTGGACAATGCAACCTTCATAACACTTCAATGTCCTAAAGTTTGTACTTGCAAATTAGGTACCCTGCCTAGTAAAAACACACTTAGGTTTCCTCTATTTAGCTGATAAGAGTGTAGTCCTATATATAACATAATACACAGCTGACAGAGACAGGTAAATGAATTACAGATACATGCTGGGATTTTAAAGTGGCAGGCAGCAACTTCATGAATTTTAGTCAAATAGGGAAACAGGGCTAACCGCACAGTTAAACGCAAAGTAGCTATCACGCGGTGGATGAGGCCTTCTTCGCAGTCCACTCATCTCTCTAAGGCCAAAGCTGAAAATAAATACCTCTTTCAGCATTACAAAAACATAATTCAGAAAGGTTTGGCTTGTGGCTCATGGGCCATTTGCAGCCTGTTAGGATAATTCATGTGACCTGTAGGCTCAGTTTCAGCAGTCCTCTTTCCAAAAGTAACTTGTGGAAGAGGGTACAGTGTACCAAGCTGTTCTGGTAGTGGTTGCAAGGCAGTTTTGAGTTCCCTGACAGGGGAAATTTCTTCCTTAATGTGATGCCAGTTTCTGAGCATGATACCTCCAACAGAAAAACCTGCCTGGTCCAAACTTTATAATTGGAGAAGCCTGGAAAAGTCTTTATCAGTCTCCTCATGTGTGCTTCTCAGATCAAGTCAGAGAGCATGTTGCAGAAAATAGTAAGTACGCAGTATACATGCTGCGAGAACTAAAAAGTATGCAGGATATCTGAAGCATACCAACATCATAAAATCCTGAAGCGCAAGACCCATTGCTATATTGATTATACTACGCATATGTATACACGCTATGCTGTGGAAAAGACCTTATGCTGCTGTCCAGTTGCAGGAGACAGGTAGGCTTTCCAGCATGCCAGAAAGTCAAAGAACTGAGATATTAGGCTAAGCTATGATAAACTCAGATTCTCTATCTTTGCCCATGCTAGATGTTATTTTACAATTGGAGTCAAACTGCATATAGCTGTGATATTCGCTGACTTTATGTTTAACTAAAACCAAATTTCTAGGATGACATGAAAAGAGGGCATCCCTTTTCCCAGAGTTAATAGCTTGGGAGCTATTATGTAGCTAAAGGAGCCTGACAAAAGAAAAACCTCCTCCTGGTGAGCACCAAGTCCATCAAGAAGAAAGATTCTAATAATAGTGGTAGGGGGATGGTTTTTCCACAGTTGGGCAGCCCTCTCAATCCAGCCACAGTCCTGTCCTGTAGCTCTTTCTCGTCCCCTACAGATACATATACTAGAATAAAGACGACTGTGTGCTCAAAACTAATAAATGACCTATTCAGCAAAGTCCAGCTTCCTCAAAAAAAGTCAATTGCTGTGTTGTACGTGAAAATGCTAGTAGTTAATCAGGAAAAAAAAAATACATACCCTAAGAGCTGTTTATACAGATGACGAAAGCCACTAGGTTCTCCTCTTACAGTGTTCTTCAGAAAGACAAGTAATGGAGTCCTATCTTTGGTGTGGAGAAAGCTGTGAATGTTACGAGAAATTCAAATAACTCTTTGGAACTCTAGAAATCAAACAATTTCTTTTCCTGTCCATCATGTGAATAAGCCATGAAAGTACCCTCAAGTCATTGTGCTTTAGAAGCGCAATGACTGAAGAAGAGTTTATGATATTCTGTAGTTTAACTAGGAGATCATCAGCAAGTATAATTTTCATTGTCATCAATCCTGTTAAGTGGTGCCAAGGAAAACTTTGTTATTGTATTTCCTTTTATGGTAACATAGGTATGGCTTTAAAAAGTTCATTCCTTCTAAGTATTTCCTTAAAATGGAGAATACCAACAAGCTCATACTATCTGCAAAACCACTGCAACATTTAAAAGCTTGCTTTAAATTATCTTTCTTCAGCTTTACAGTTTTATTTAAAGTTTGGCAATTGAAAGTTCAAAAGAAATCCTAAAAATTGGACCAGTATCATTCACATAGAAACATAAAAGTCTTTGCAAAGCCGCAAAGTTAAATTGCTAATTTTAGTCTCCAATTTCGATCTATATACCTGTCATAAAGAAGTATGTGTGCTTTCTAAAATTCCGTTTGTTTTCAAAAACATTTTTAAAAACCCACTGAAGTGTGAACATCTCATTTTTTAGCGTCACTCTAAACTGGAGATAGGGCTACTTACCTATGAGAGAATACCTATTAAAGTTGAAAATGGTGCACATTATGTAGGAGGAAGGAGAATGCATCCAGAGAAACTGGAATTCCTCCTCTGAAAAAAGTCCTTGCATGCCAGTGGAAGCAAACATGAATTAATCCTGTCTCTAACTCTCCTCCAAATTGATTAAATATTTGTCCAAGCTCTTGCTTTCCCTGCCTAGATGCTTAGAGTCCTCCTAAGGTCCGTCAAAGATCTGTGTTAAGAAGATGCAGGCTGGGAAAATACCCATTATGGAGTTTAAAAGAAAGATTTCCCACTCTAGCCAAAATAAAGTTTGAGCCTTTTAGCCTTGCAGCCTCATGGGAGCCCATTTATGTGAATAACCAAATTAATTTGTGCTTAATCACCTGACTTGTAAGTGGTAGAAATTAAGGTTTAGCAATTTCTATGGATAATTCACTCATCTACAGTGTCAAACTAAGATTAAAAGCCCAAGTGCTGCATATCATATGTAAAAGAGATCTGAGATTTCACTAGTGAACCTTCTAAATCAATAAATATTTACATGTATCTACATATAAGACCAGGCAAGCAGTCTCTGCCTGAGAGTTGCCTTTTGTTTGAGTAAGCTTATTCTAGACAAGATTCAAAGAGAAAGCTTAATTTTATTGGTGCACTTATTAGCAATCTATCGTGACTTGTATAACTTCTGCAGTTAGACCTACCTAAACTTAAACCAGTATTACATTAATAAAGTGTTGACCCTTTTCCTAAGTGGTGGCTTACCTTGTTCATCAGTTATCCATGTAACCATCAGACTTCTGCTTTTACTGGAGTTATTATTACACATTGTTACGGTGACACCTAGAGAAACCAACCAGAGGTAGAACGGGATAGTATTTGAAGTCCCTCCCTAAAAATACAGGCAAAGTCAGTGACAGACTGTCACTTCCAGCTGATGTCTGATCTGTCCCTAGAAACCTCTGAGGACAGAGAATTCACAGTCTCTCCACCAGCCTCCTCCACATTTCAGCTAGGTTTATAAGTGAAAGATTTTCCCAGTGTTTAATTTCAAACTGTCTAGCTGAAGTCCTCTGGATTTTGGTCTACATACACTATGATTTAGTATAATGTGGATTATCTTGTTCCTTTCTGCCATGATATTTCATATCATGTAGATCTGAAATACAGATATATCATCTCTAACAATCCCCATTCCTTCCATCTCTCTTCACAGGACTTTCACTTCTTAGAAACTGATTGTTCTTTTTGCTTCTCTCTCTTCTCTATTCAAAAGATTTCCTGTTTCCTAAAATTAAATGCCTAATACTGGATACAATACGGCTGATGTTCTCAGTGCTTCGAAGGCACATCCTAAGGATCATTAGAAATGTAATGCCTTCAAATTTGAGCGCTGCCTTTGTGCAGGGTCAATGACATTCTTCTCTCAGTCATGCTCTTATACTAATAATCAGTCCCTTCTCCAAAGAACATGTATTTTAAACAAAAAAAAACAACCAAAAAAAAAGACCCAGAAAAAAAATCTCAGATGCAATCAGCACAACAGCACACTACGAACATAACAGTCAAGGCATGACTGATTGTTTAACAGTCATCAGTGACACAGGAAATGGGAGACAAAAAAGGATGCAATAGTGTTTGCACAAGGCATTTTGAACTTCTCATATTTCTTATTACATCCTTACTCAAAGCTTTCAGTTTGCCAATAACATTGTCACTAACTTTGTCTCATCCAAATTGCCTACTTTCCATAATTTCTATATATCCACAAATTGTAGGGGTTTTGATCCATCTACCCATCGGAAGATTAATCTTTAAGACACAAAACCTAACTTGCACCACAATTAATTTGTAAACTGTTTAAATTAAAGTATCTATTTACCTATTTTTTTTTTCAACTTCACAATTTATAACAATTCTTGGAATGTGTTCTGTGGATTTCTTGATTTTTTTCTCTTGTGTTTTAGATAATGATGTAAGTACTGGTAAAAAAAAAGAGAGTAGATTTCACTAGTTGGATAGTTTTCTTTTTCTTCTAGTTGGTAATTCCAGCACTGAGTCCCACTTTGCCTGGCCTGCTCCTGAAAACATGAAACAAAGCATCAGGACATTCTTCTTGAATCCTTCTGTTGAGCCTTATCTCCATTTAACACCTGCCTACTAATTCAGATAGTTTTGCTCCCTGCCACCATTGTCAACACACACAAATGACTACTCATCTCACCTTCCAATAAAACAGTCATATTTTGATGCACTTGTGGAACCAATAAGCCAGACACAATCATATAGCTAAATCATACAGTTACGATGTCTGTCAAATTGATGTCAACTAAAGTCCATCCATCAAAGCTGGCGATGTATAAACTTAATTAACATCACCAGCACCAAATGGATTATCAAATGAGAGGGACTGTGAAAGCTATTGTATTTTTTAGGAAATACCAGTAAAGTTATGTCAGTAGCACAGATGAGAACTGTGTAGTTGTCATAGAATGGAAATCAGCCCTAAGGTCCATTCGCAGTATTTCATAAAACAGTTAATATTTTTTTACTAGCTATACAAACTTTGCTTTTAAATAATGTATTATATTGACTCACACTTTCTAAATGGTAAGTTTTCCATATTATGTATTTTGATAGTATTGTTGAAACTGTTTTACTCTAGCAAGTTATCATTGTTTTCATCTGGGGATAAGTACATCTCCATAAATTGTTATCACTAAACTTAGAATCTTGCGAGCTTTTTCACAGGAGTGCAATTATAAATACATACATATTAATGTCATCCATTTTTAGTCATTTCTTATTTTACCGCATCCCTAACAAGACAGTGAATTTATTTCACTGAGAGGTAAATTTATTCTCCTGCAACTCAGAAACTCTTCGTAAATCCCAATACAATACTTTATCTGAACAATAGACATTATCTTTAAAACAATGCTAAAAGTTGTTGATATTGGTTTAATTTCTAAGGCAACTATTGAAAAGATCTTACTGTGAATTTTACCTACTTATGTACTAGGTTTGCATGGCAAGGTTTGGTAGCGAAGGGACTACAGGGGTGGTTTCTGTGAGAAGCTGCTAGAAGCTTCCCCTATGTCTGATAGAGCCGATGCCAGCTGGCTCCAACACAGACCTGCTGCTGGCCAAGGCCGAGCCAATCAGTGACAGCAGTAAAACCTCTATCATAGCATATTTAAGAAGGGAAAAAACTGTTAAGGAAGACAGAAGCGGAGAAAGCTGTGAGAATAAGTGAGAGAAGCAACTATGCAGACACGAAGGTCAATGAAGAAGGAGGGGGAGGAGGTGCTGGAGTGGAGATTCCCCTGTAGCCAGTGGCGAAGACCGTGATGTCCCTCTGCAGCCCACAGAGGTTAATGGTGCAGCAGAGATACACCTGCAGCCTGTTGGAGGACCCGATGCCAGAGCAGGCAGATGCTCAAAGGAAGCTGTGACCCCATGGGAAGCTTGTGCTAGAGCAGGCTCCTGGCAAGACCTGTGGAGAACCCATGCTGGGGCAGTTTTTTCCTGAAGGATTCTACCCTGTAGAAGGGACCTGTGCTGGAGCAGTTTGTGAAGAACTGTGGCCTGTGGGAAGGACTCACGTTAGAGAGGTTTGTGGAGGACTGTCTCCTTTGAGAGGGACCTCACGCTGGAGTAGGGGAAGAGTGTGAGGAGTCCTCCCCCAGAGGAGGAAGGAACAGCGGAGATAACTTGTGATGAACTGACTGCAACCCCCATTCCCAGTCCCCCTGCACCACTTGGGGGAGGAGGTAGAGAATTTGGGAGTAAAGTTAGGCCCAGGAAGAAGGGAGGGGTGGGGGAAGGTGTTCTTAAGATTTGGTTTTATCTCTGATTACCCTACTCAGATTTGATTGGTAATAAAATGAAGTTAATTTTCCCTGAGTCAAGTCTGTTTCGCCCATGACAATAACTGCTGAATGATCTCCCCGTCTTATCTCAACCCACAAGCTTTTAGTTATATTTTCTCTCCCACATCCCTCTGGAGAGGGGCAAGGAGGGAGGGTGAGCGAGTGGAAACATGGTACTTAGCTGCCGGCTGGGGATAAACCACAACAACTTACCTAGATGTTATGTGCAGGCAAAGATACTGACAACCGATTTTCTCTCAAGAAATACAGTAAACTTGTTTCCAACTAAACAGCAGTTCTTACATGTCTTAGAAGTATGAGTCTGCCTAGGCTAAGATTGCAACTATATACTTAAGAGCCCTTATCTCCATTTTGCATTTGATACCAGTACTTTACACTTGAATAACAATTTTACACACGTAGATCTCAAATTACTTTTCATAGCAGTAGCAACACTACTTTCACAAGGAACTAATAGAGGAAAAAAAAAAGAAAATTGAGAAAATACTTATTTTCTATAGACAAAGTATAGATAAGTGTTAAAGCACTGAACTGGAACAGTGAGGCAGAGAATCAGCTCTCAGATTTATCACTGTCTAGATCTCCTTAAAAAAGTTGTAGCACGTACTTGTTTGCAAATCCTCTAAAAAAGAGCAGCATAAGTTTTGTATATACCTATTTAAAGTGTTTTAGTATCTGAAACTGGATGATGCTAGGTGCAATTATTATGACCTCAAAAATCAACAGGCTGTTTTACAAATTTCTTGCTACTTTTAGCAAGTCCCTCATTTGCATATCTCAGTATGCTAACGTGTGAAATGTGAATACAGACATTTTCATCAAGGTAGAAGCTATTCTAAGAGAAGATTAGATATGTTTCATAGTTAAGTATTAAGTACTGGGGCACTGAAAGGAGCCACATAATTCCAAACCAATTAAAGATTTTTTTTCCTGACTGTCAACTTAGTAAAAACCCATCAAACCTGAGCATATGTGCACTGGGATGAAGTGTTGTCTCAGTAGGTATTCTGACATTCTCTTCAAGGGGCAGCAAATTCAATTGAGTCTCTGCCTCCTCTAGTCTATTCACATCCAGTTTGTGCTCTAGCATCAGTCAGCCTGAACAAAAGAGTGGCCTTCCTTTTTCTTCCATGATATACCTCTACATCACCTTGAAATTCATTACCCTCTCCTTCTAAGGCTTTTGAAGATGGCAAGATTTATCAACTACTAGATAAGCGAATACAGTATATAGCATAGTAGTATTTCATTCAGTATTCTTTGCAAAGATGCCTGAGAAGCATTGAGGAACCTCCAACCCCTATATCCACAAAACATATGTTCACAGTCCACAAAACATCCATTAGTTGGGAATTTTTTCTTTTATTATATACCTTGTTTACCATTGATATACATAGGCTACTGCATACATCTATCATACTGAAAATAGGCTACTACTGCCAGATGAAAAAGATTGGCAGGTTGGAAATAAAAGCAAAATTCACAAGCAATTCAAAATCCCTGCCGAAAATAAATAATGAACATTTATAAGGCTTAGAATACACTCAAATTAATGTTACAGAAAACAGGAAGCAAAACAATTATATATTTTTCAGCCTAAACTGTACACTTACATACCTTAGCATGTTCAAATTGTTATCTTTACACTTACATATTTACATTTTTAAATACTTTATGGAATTTACTTCAACGGCTTTTCACTACTGTCCACACAAACTTTGCATATTCGTACTGAGTGCTTACTTCAGCTTCCAAGTGCATTAGAAGAAAAAGCACTGGAAAATAAGATGGAACAAAAATTCTGACAGTGGCTTATACAGCCATGGTGTAGATGAATGTTGCAGCATGAAAAAGAGAGCAGATAATGATAATATTGTATAAGTAATATCTGAAAAACTGAAACCAGCAGGTAGCTAAGAAACATGGATAGAGTATGGAAATTTCCTTGGATGAAAAAGATTACATTTTATTTGTAATTTTGCGTATGTTTTAGCACTTTACCTATGCAAATAAATACCAGGACTGTATTTAGGACAAAAAATTAACCATCAGGGCAAAGAAAATAAAATAAATGGAAAGTAATGCCATTTAAAATACAAGAATATTTATCAGTTCTGTTTCATTCAGAAAGCTTTGATTTTGATTGTGCTGCAACTGCAAAACATGAAGAATAACTTGACTAAGTCAAACGTACAGAGCAGAAGAGAATATACTCTGATTTGATCTTTTACAGGTGATTTACCTTAAGTCATATTTTATATATGTATCTATGAACCCACCAACTATGATATACCATAGCACATAAGTTACACGTTGTAATGAATTACTTTTCTTAAAACAGTTTATAATTTACTGTTGCATCCAAAGCACAATTTCCTGTCCCCAAGCCTGACCTCTACTTCTTCTAAATAAGTATGCAAGAAAAAAATTCTGGTTAAATTAGATATCTAAGACAAAATTATACTTTCATGATGTTCTTAGTGTTTTAATGTAGTTTTAAGAGGAGAAAAATCTACAGAAAACGGTTGACAATTATTCTTAAATACATCCTTCTAGTAAAATATGTGTTTAATTAGTGAAATCATGCTGATTTGGGGAGTTGACTATGAATTTCACTGAACCTGGAAAGAAACGCAGTAAAGTACAAAAGCTAACTTAGAATTGGATGACCAACACCATCTCCATAAAGGCAAATAATATTTTTTTCCAAAGTGCATTGATGATAGTGGAGAATTTCCTTCTTGCCACTGGCAGTTAAAGAAGCAAGACTTATATCTTTCTACAGAAAGAGGTTAGATTCAGCTAAACTTCTAGTCCAAGAGGCATGTAAAGGCTCTCTAGGGCTATATATCAATCAGCTATCCTTCATTTCTAAGATAGAGGAATGACAGTAGCTCTTGAGCAGCTTTTTTGTTTTGTTTTATTACTCTCAGTGGAAATGTCTTTAACTTTGGAAAATGGATATTATGGATGCAAATAAGCCAGCCACACCACTGCAAGCATGTACAAGCAGGCATAAATGGATATACAAACAGTAAGATTAAACATAGATCTAATGGAGGAAGATTTCAAAAGTTTTTATTTGGGTAAACATCAGTGCCTCTTCAAAACTATACATTGCCAGAAAAATACTCAGCTCCTAACAAAACCTCTGATTCTACTCTGACTTTAAAAATCAGCTTGAATCAGTAAAAATGCTAAAATATAGACTTATGGGAATTCAGATATTTTCTTCTTTACTGGTCTGACGTTGTATTTACGAGTTTCAAGATGATAATTTTATATGCCATCCAAAACAAAAATCTCACAACAAAGTTGCATTTCTCTTCTGCTTCATACATTACTACCATATGACCTTGCCTTTATTAAGATCTTTAATAACATGTAAGGTAGAAAACTTTGTACTTTCTACAGCATATTAGTCTTGTATACACTTTTGTCCAAAAACCACATAGCCATCTATTGCCAACAGACAGCTACTGTTGGCAAGGTTATGATATTTTACCTACTCTGTAGTATATACACAAACACATTTTAACTAAGGTGGAGATTTTTCTCTTTTTTTTTTTTCATTTCCTTACTGGTTGCTGAGACAATAGGAAATACAGCATATGTCAAAATTAAAAGATTTTTTTTTAATTCTCGGCAAAGTTATTTATTTTATCTCCATTTGAACTCAAATATTTGAGTTTAAAGACTTGTACCTTGTTCTCTCAGTACTATGATCTCATATCTTAAACTTTCAAAAAGTACGCTTTGAATTTTCCAGTGTTTTTTTTCAGAAACCTTTCATGATATATTGCTTAAGACTACTCTTGAAGCACATTTTAATAGCAATCTGGAAATTGTCTGCAAGCTAAATTTCCACAGGCTTGTTTACTGCTTTTCTTTGTGATTACAAATACAATAAAAATAATAAATGTCCTGAAGGAGAGTTTCAGAAACCTAGGAGCCTGCTAGTGAACTTTATTATCTAGGCACTCAGTAACCTGGTTCACTTGTAACTCAGTTTGGTTAAGAGCAGAGACTACAATCTGAAAGTTCTTTGGTAAATACGGTGCAGCGTATTTTCAGAGATGAGATCAGAGATGTTAGTTTTCTGAAAGAAAAACAAACTTTTTAATAAAAAAAAAATATTTGACAAATAACACCTATCCTAAAGATATTTTTAGTCTTTAACAAATATCTTTGATTAAAAATAGCATAAAGCAACATCTGCAGTCACTCCAGGAGTTTAATTTCTCTTAAAACAGGAAATTAGCTTTTCATAGAAGTTATTTTTTCAAGCACTGAATAATTCTGTCTCCTCGTTTTAGCCAAATACCAGTCCTGACTACAAGTGACATTGTGATATGCCCTTTGAAAACCTGAAAAAATGTGTAAACTGTGGGATTCTGAGAAGTAAGATATTGTATTAAGAACACACAAAGATTACAAAAGACATCACTGATGTGGAAAAACTGTATGAAATTATAGTAGTGAAGACAAATATCCAAAGAAATTGTGATACCTATTTGGTGATACCATTTAATAAGTAATGGTGCCCAAGGAAGCTAGATCTCTGGAGCTAGAAATCCACACTTTGAACGTATCAACATATATTCAAAATTAAGCACAGTAACAAAGAAGTTGTTACTTTGGAGACAAAAGTAAAATAATGAACTTCTTCCTTGCAGTTTCCTTACAGCTGCTATTTTTCCTATTCTTCTATTAAAGCAGTTTAGCATAATTAAATTTAAAATAATTAAAAATAATTGTCTAAATTTTGTAGTCAACGTCAGCACTTGTAGACTTCAAGGACTGGCAGATGTAGTAGCACTGCTTCTCTTTCATTTGTGGCATGTTGCCTACAATCATTACTGCTTAAGAAGAAATGTTACATGTTAGTTGCTTACATCAGAAAGTTACAGTCTCCACAGCACAGGGTTAAAATCATCCTTTTCAGTGTTCAGCTTGGTAAGCCTGGGGGCAACAGCTGCTGTCATTTCAGCTGTTTGTCTTTAAACGTGTACTTTTTTGGTACCTCAAGATGTCATTCCTTCTTCAAGCAGAGCCCAAAGCTCACAAAGTCATCCTCCAATGTAAAGAATATAAATTCCTAACTGGTACTAAACTAAATAACTGCCAGCATGCTTCATCTGGAGGTAGATGCTAATATGTCGAATATAAACCACAGGCAGTCGTTGTCTATATTTTAGGGTGATGCAGTGTTATCTTGCAATATCTGTTTCAAGCTACAAAAGGAAACAAAACAAAAAAAAAAAAAAGGAAAGATAAGTTTAAAATACACAAAGCCCTTTGATTGTCTTTTCTACCAGAAGCAGAAAATTTCTTTTATGTGTCATCTTTGAATACACAGGTCACTTGCTTATTTCATGTCCAAGCAATTGCTTTCATATTCCTGAAGGCTGGAAGAAAGGATAGAGTTTTAACCATCCAGCTCTCATCACTGCTAATAATCAGTTCATTTGAACTTAATCTCCCCTGAGGAACATCTAGAATTAATTAGAACTGATCGAACGGCACAAACTGTAATTTGTTGATGCTTTAACAAATACATCTTATCAAGTAGCTCCACAATAGTAATAGGGCTTGTTATTTGTTTGTAAATACTTGGACAGATACTGTTTTATTTATAAAAAAATGCTGATGACTGCTGAAGTGCTTTTAGATTTCTGCATAAATTTTATTAACTTCCATATCAATCATGCATTATATATTATTCTTTATTCATTATTCCTCAACAGTTATTTTCATCTAAGAATTTAGGCCATCTAATGACTGAGCAAATACAATGCCATGTGATTTATGGGACAGATCACATACCAGGAATATTGAAGAGAAAAAAATTAAAGACATAACTGCATCAAAATTTCACAAAGAAACTTCTGGATGGTATTTTCACATTGAACAGCCAAGATAAACTAATGTTGCAGGTAACACGTTGTCAGGAACAACTGAGGATGTTCGGGAGACTCCAAGTATTGTTCATTCCTGTTACACACAATAACATTTATCAGTGTATCATATCACGCATTGTATGTATATACATATGTGAAGAGGCTTTGGCTTTTGTGGGGTATACATTTAGGGACAATTAGTGTAACAGTGCATAATGCTGTGCAGGAGTGCACAGTCTGACCTACAACAGATAAATAAATAACTTATAATAGTTATAATGACAAGTCAGGAGTTAGTAAAGGTATGCAGTGAAGATGGCGTTTTTGCCACTATAATAATAAGCTTTTCTGTAAAATTCAGAACCTATCTATAAGCAGCGCTTGGCAGCCTTTAGACTAGCATAGATATTCACAAATATTAAATATTAATATTTTAGATATGTTGTTAAAATTGTTCTCTGTCTACTCTACAACACAATGAGGATGACAGAAACCCACTCATGAAGATATCATAGAATCATAGAATCATAGAATGGTTAGGGTTGGAAGGGACCTTCAAAGGTCATCTAGTCCAACCCCCCTGCAAGAAGCAGGGACCTCCCTGACTATATTTTGTTGTGCTCAAGATGTATACCTATTCAAAACATGAGGGGTCTGTAACTGCCTGCAGACAACAGGTAAGCAGCCACTGATAGCTATAGCAGAAAGATCTTGCAGTATTATTCATTTAAATAGACTTTTGCTTTCCCCAGTTTCAGACCCAGTGGATGCAGTGTGAGGGAGTGCCCGAACAACCATCTCCTCCTTCCTCCTCTCCCTCAACTCACTTGTTCCCTTTCTCGCATGGATTATGACAACTGGTAGGTTCTGAAAGCAACCACGCCAATTCTGCTTGCTAAATATTGAAATAATAAATTCAGAGACTCATATAAATTACTGTATCTGCTGGCTGGAACCAATGGACCAGAAAAGGAGGGAGGTAACAATACCCTGTCAGACCATAGATTAATGTCATTGTGCTGTTTAAACTTCATCTGTTCTATGTTCTTCAGAGGTTAAAAAAATTGCAAGCTAAGACAGTAATATCATCTTACTGTGTTAAAGACACCTATTAGTCATGTCCCAGGCAAATAGGGATTTATGACTCAGACATAATTCTTCCAAATACGCCTGCTGTTCATAAAAGGCAGAGATATATGACTCAAAAATAACATTGAGACAGGAATAATTTTACACTTCACTTTGCAACACTGACTTTCCTCCAGAACTTATAGCAAAATCTCCACATTTTATGAATACATTTCTGCCAATACTATAGATTTACTGCTACAGCTTCCAAATCAGGTGAATTTCTCAGTCAAGCAGAAGAGGAATAATTTCAGATAGAGAAGAAAGATACATGTAGATCTTTGTTTTCTAAACAACTGTACACTGAAGATAAATTAAATAACATGTCACATAGTGTATGTAATGGCCTCATTTAAAACTTCCATTTTGTTGAAACAACTTGCTACTACATTTCAACTACATTCTCAGGACGTTTCCTTAACATGTCTTTCAAATTCCACTTCTGCTTTGGTTCTCTCTTCTTGCATTTTGAGAGTGAAATGAAAAAAGTAGATGTAGGGAGAGAGAGATACACAGATAGTGATTAGATTTGCTATGTAACAAAACATGGATAAATGTTCTTTCACCAAAGTATTGTAATTAGGCCCCAGTAACTGCAAGGTGATCCTCATGGCAGCCCCTGGCTATTGGAGACCTGAGCAGAAAGCTGAGGGTGCGGAGGGACATCGTCTACCTTCTACATCAGCCCTGGTCTGCTTTTCATGCCCTAGCACATATAAACATATGCCCACATCCATTCATGGGCACCGTTATTATTTTCTTAGTAGATCATTAGTATGGCATCAAAATAAACCTCTTCCAAAGTTCACTTCCATTTAATTCAGGTCACACCTGTAGAAGGGGCTTTACTCCTTTTTAGAAATGACAAGTTTGCAACCGCTTTCCCTTCTAATAAAGACAACGGTATTTTGGTTTCAAATGCCGGATATTATGAAGTTCATGCATCTGCTCCTTCCTCAAAAAAACTTTTCAGTCCCTCTTTTTACTGAGCACCAACCACCCACGAGGGATAATCCCTGAAACAGAACCACACAGCTTTTCCCAGCTGACCTCTTGGCTGTATACTACACTTGATACATGTGGATAACTGCTCTTCTGAGAATTAAAAATGTTACTATCTGATAACATTTGGGGAAAATTTAATACTATGTCCATAAATCAAGAGTGTGTTATTCTTTATTTCTCCCTCTAAAACAGCTGTTCTCCTTAAAGAATGTCATTTGTCCAGTTAAGAAGCAAGTAACAAACGTGTTACGTGTAAGTAACAAACCATGTTCCAAGTTTGTGATGAACTGTGAATATTTATTTAAAACCTCTACAGGGCCTTGCTTTGTAAGAAACCACAGTAGAGCACTGTGGTCTATAAACTGAACAAACTCTCTAACCAGCAATTATAGAAGATAAAATGGAGTCTGTTCCTCCATATTTAGGCACCCAGTTGCTGAATGCTTTTTTCCTTCCTACATCCTATTTGTTACCCTTTAAAGCCATTATTTGGATTCACAGAACCATATTAATGCCCTACAAATAAAAGTTTGACTGAATATATCAATATGACATATTTTAGCAAATAATCGAGTTAGATATGGGAGTCTAAATAGTACATGTTTTGGCTATGCTTCTAAACATTCTTTATTTTTTACTGCTCAGCATTTTTTTCCTGTAAGTCCACAGTATCCCTGAAACCCTGTGCTGCACTTCCTCCAACCATCTCCACCTTGAGAGGAATCTTCCAGTTCTCTCAGTCTATCCAGTGATACGAGCTATTAACCACCCAATTAACCATACAAAGCTATTCAGCCTTCCGTCTTCTCTCCAGCACTTTCTGCCTCCATCTGTTTCTCCTTCCATGCTTTTTGAATTTTTGATGGTTGCAAATTGGAATAAATATTTTTTTTTTTTAAATTACTGAGAGGTGAGGTGAGAGAGAGGAAGATTTCTAGAAAAATTGTCATGTGTATACAAATGGGAAAAAAAAAAAAAAAAGTTGTTTGTCTGTTGCCTGCCTGAAAGGCTTTTATCCAACTAATTTTCTCACTGCAGGGGGAAAGTGAAACTGGCGCAGGCTTCTCTGGCAAGTTGTTGGAGCCTGAGTGCCCTGACTGTCAGCCCCTCCTCTTCCTCCTCCAGGCTGACTGCCAGCTTGTCTCTGCCTGTTCTGGGGAAGGTGGGAATAGAGAACCCGGGCAGCGAATTGAGACTGAGAGCTCCCATTCACCTTTTACCTGCCAGTTAAACAATATTTTTTTTTTTTTTTAAATGAATGTTATTGAAGTTAGCAAGAGAAGAACTGATCTGGTAGAAGAAAATGAAGGGTGTTTTAAGGTCTCTGAGGGTCATTAGTAACTTCAGAGAAAAAAAAGGTATGTATATTTACTTCCTTAGAAAAAGGAAATTATATTTGTTAAGGTAAATAAAAAGATATTTTATGATATTTTGATACAGATTCAAATTAACATGCTAAATTAACTGAGTATATTATCCTGAATTTACTGCCAAGTCCCATATATCATATACAGAGAAGTAATAAACATGAGCATTTTCTGATTTAGAAAGGAAAAAATAACAATAATATTTTTTGACTGTTACCTAAAGTTATATCTTAATAATTCCTCATTTTGTGCCTATCATGTTAGGGCTGTAACCATGAATTTGTATGAACTTCTATTCATTTTAGTAACAAAGCTAGCTATCATGTATATGGTTTGTTTTCCCTTTTGCCAATATCACTCCCTAAAGTAACTTTTGGGTGGCTGTTCAGAAAGACTTAATGAGTTAGCAAATGTCCAGAAAACAAATGGAAATTTTAGGAAATCATTGCTCTCTGACCAAGTTTTGCTTACTCTTCTGGTTTCCAATCAGTGAGATGTGGAAAAGTTCCTAGAGGCAAAGCAGATAGAGTGTAAAGAAATACAGCCTCTGACATGGCGAATGTGAAAAGGTTAGTAGTTTTTCAGTTGAGAATGGATTTTAAAAAGTGTTGGCAGTCAGTGGCATAAGTGACTGCGGGGATGAATGAAGAAATCAGTCATTTAGCCCTCAGATAAAATCTGGAAAGTAGCAGCTCCACCTAGCTCATCCCAGTGTGCTGTCCCCTATTTGATTTTTCAGGTCATGAACAGTTTGCCTATATTTGACTTCTGATATTAACTAGACAAATGAACAGTGAATGTGAGCACAGGCAGCAGTAAAACATGCAGTATGTTATGCTTTAAATGGCTTTTTCCTGCCATCATCTTCAGGTTGAGAAGCTGCCTTAGTGGGGTTGATTAAGTGCATGCTTTCTATTAAGCTTCCTCCAGTTAATCCATGTCACTATTCAGTCTTTGATCCTCCATACAGTTAGAGCTGAGTGGCAGAGATGGCTCGGTGAGATTGCTGCTGCTCTGAGCTCCTTATGATTATTCTTACTTGCTTATCCTCACAGCTCACATGCAATACTGCTTGGCATGGCACCAGAGCCTGTGTGTGTGCTGACTTAAGGGAACCTTTCCAGGTTCAGTGCTGGCTGCACATCATCAGCTCTGTCCAGTTTTTACATCCCATTGAGGTTATGTTGGCACATTGTGGAAACAGCTGTTCAAACTGCAATCTTTTACTCCTTTCCACTGAGATTTCTATCTAGTCCATGCCAATACTTATAGACTATGTTGCTTATATCCTTCCTTTCTTGATTCCTGAGGTTTGTCATCATACTCTGATGCTCCCGGTACCTGTTGTACCCTTTTATCATTCATAATAATAACTTAAGCAGAATTTCTCTCTTGAAGCTGTTTTAAACAGAGTTCGGCTAAAACTCACAAATGTGAATATGCTGACAGTCATATGTTGAGTACATTACACCAGGAATCTGTTAAAACCTTTTGAGATTTTAACCTATGCAACTTTACATGATTTGTGGCCTGGCTTCCCAAGGAACTGATAATGAATCAAGTTACTGTGGCTTACCAAGCATCAGCTGAGCTACCTTTCATGTACACTGTATGTTCTCATCTTGCAACAAATGGGAAGGAACATGGTTTATCTGAGCTCTTTTACTATGGGTTAAACTATATTACATGTGAATTAAGTGTGCAGATATATGCCCTTAGTTCAGTTCATGCCATATTTTGACTCCAAGTATGAAAATCTAACAGTAAATATTTGCCACCACATTAGTGAAGGAGAAGGAATATTTGAGCAAGAGCTCCCTTGCACTGAGAAAGAGAAAGTCATCAGCCAGCTCTGCCTTGTTTCTTGGTGACTGCTGGACAGAACTGAGTGTTAGGGGTTTGCCTATCTTTTTGCTTGCCACGTTTCAAAATCTCTTTAGGATGACTGAAATTCCCTGGAGGAAGTGGGAGACCTCCCTGTAAAGGAATTGAGCATTTTGATCTACACTGGGAAGCAACTACAAGGAGTTCATTGGGGAACAGCCATGTCACAGTTCTTGTCAGCCTGTGGCACGACCACAAATGTTGCTGAGTGCAACAGATTTACTGGAGCTCAGATTTACAGCTCAATCCTGAAGCTTATTTTTCTGCCAGGAACGGCACACAATGAGAGATGGAAGAATACTACTCTTATTCCTGCTGTAAGGATTTTTCTTTCTATGTATATATATTTATCATTGGGATTCTATGAGCCATACAGTGTATTATTGTGGAGTACACAACACGTATAATATAAGTTCATTTATAATATCTAAGCAAGTAATGATTACATGAAATATCATCTAGAATAAGGATTTTAAGCTCTCCTGTTTGGTGACTCCAGTCTTGGCTTATATAAGTACTTACAATTTTGTACAGAGTTTGTTCAAGGCCAACGCAGGAAAAAAATCTTCTCCATTTGTCTGCTGTCTAGACAGGCATACTTTGAAAGCTGTGCAAGCTGTTTCTGGGTTTCCCTGCTAATGACTGTATCAACTTTGTTCCAAAGAAATGGCAGTGAATTTCAGTGACATTTATTGCAAGCATGACATCATTCCAATCATTTTCTGAAATTTTAATAGAATAATATTTTATTGATCATCTGTAAGATAATTAATAAAACATCAGCACCAAAAAGGCACTTAGTTAATGTTTAACTGTAAACAATGTCTAGCATACGATGGAAAGAACATTATTCAAAGGAGGCAAAATAAAGCTTGCATATTGTGTAGCACTCTTTTAAAATGAGTCTTTTGCAGAGTTCTGAGTTTAGCACTGGCAAACCCAGGATGTTTCCTTCTAGTATACATATTTTTATACTAACACTCACTTTGGAACTAGCATAATGCATATTCAGGTAATATCCTCTGTAAAAAAGAGAAATTATTTTTTAATCCAAAGATTAAGTGACAATTTAAAGACATATAAATCTACATATGCTTAAGTGAAACCTTGTAAAAGCAATTAAATCCTTTATGAGAATCTAACCCGTGCTCATCTGTTAGTACCTACCATATAGGCACAGGATGATAAACACTAGGGTTTTAATCTACTCATATAAAAACACCAAATTAAATCTCAGCTATGTGCAGCAAGGGAAAAAAACAAAAAGTTGTCTTTTTTTTGATTTCTCCTAATTTTTAATCATATCTAAAGAAAAAAAATCATTATCAGCAGTCCTGAAAACAGTTATAAAATCAAAATAGCTTTTATAACTAACACACATTAGAAAGCTATAGAAATGTTAACAATTCTCATTTATTTTCATCTGTGTTAAAAAAGTACTTTGTTTGATCAGTCTATTATTAACATGCATTTATTTTATTCAAACTACAAAACAAAAATAATGTATTACACAATTTAAGCCCAATCTGTAACAACTGCTTCTTTTTATTGAAAGAATTTGTCAGTCTTTGTGTCTCTATCAATAAAACTGAAAGCTCTTTAAATTTCCAGAATAAGTGTATCACACATCTAGCTTCCAGTGATAATTAGGTTGTCAATAATGTCCTTCCTTATGTCCATTTGATTCTAAACTGAATCCAATAAATATTGTGCTTTTCATTTATCTTTAGCAGGCATGTATTTAAGAAGATATTCAAAGAGTTACTTTGGTAATTGGTTTAGGTACCATCAGATTCTAAGAATAACCTCTTTTTTTTTTCTCATGAAATAGAAAAGGAGTCTCCGTAGATGTAGTCAATGCAATGGTAATGATATTTTTGTAGTGCTCAGCTTGACACAGGATCACTTAAGGCAGATTTAAATTAGCCGATACATTTTTTAACAAAATACCAATCTCTGACTCATCATTCATAATAACATACAACCAGGAAATTAATAGACTGAGTTACTCAGTATGTTTTAACTCAGTAGGTCACAGAATTTTCCTATTAAGTCTCATAAATAAACTTTTCACACACAGCATTTTTTAAACATTGCATGTAGACTTTTTTTCCTATATATGATATTCTATTTGAACCTTCATTTGCCAGTGGACTTACACTTTTACAGAAAGGACACTTCATAACAGAAAGAATTACAGAGGGAGAAATCTTAAGAGCTTTGTAACTTTCTGTGCTTTTGATTAACATGAATGTTAGCTCTTCCTTCAGGTAGGTTAAATTAATTGCTTTATACTTCCTATGATTCACTATTCAGTAGGATATCTTCACAAAACTCTCTAGGAATGTAATAATTTGTTGTAATTTACTACTTACTCAGACTACTCCTGTCAGAGACACTAAAATTCGGTTTCAGCTCTACATACAGAGCTCTAACCACCATTCACTGAGATAACTCTATCAGGGAGCAGTCGGAGAAGGGCTATCCCATAGTTAAAAGGTACAGCTAGAGCATGGGTTAAACTTGTTTGAGGAAGGAAACCCAAAATCTTCCTAGGAAAATTACATAATATCTCTATGCTTTACTGCCCTTTCAATAGAGCTGTCATTAAAAAATAAATAAATAAATAATAAAAATAAAAAAAATACATGCATTCAAGGCATCTAATTACAACAGAGCAATGACCAAAGAAAAACCTGTCATAGATGCGAGTTGTTACACTGCAGGTAGCTCTATATGCCTTATCTACCTCAGGCTTCAAAGCACAATGAAAATAACTGGAAGGTTTCTCCTCTGGAAAAGGAGTGGCACATTTGAGATAACTAATTCCGACTGTACTCTCTGACTGCTAGTGCTGTACAGTCTCACAAAGACAAGAGAACTCTCGTGATAACTTTAAAATCAGAAATAGCATATACCATATGTACATACACACACCTTTATATGAATCCACAGAGATCTGGAAAAAAAAAAAAAGGTTCAAGCTTCATCTGCCTTCATACCTTCATACTAGTAGTAGTCCATGCACGTGTCGGGGGAGGAGGAGATGCAGTTTGTCTTTAATTTAAAGGTACAGCACCACCTGCTGTTACCATATATCATTATATCTAAGCACTGCTTTCATGTATTCTAGTTCATTTCAGTTGATCTTTCTTGGAAGCTTGTACTCTCTACATGTGTTCTGTTAGTATGACTAACGTTAGGTTGAGATGTCTGAATTGAGGCAGAACAATTTTTTCCAAATTTTTTTTCTATTTGGATAGGACGGAAATGGCAGCAGTTAACGAACTCTTCTTAGTATGTGTATGAGAATTAATTGGACCTTGAGAATGGTTAGCAATACTGCAATTTGCTTGATTAATGCAAAAACACATTTTCAAGCTTAGATAAGATCTCAACAAAAGGAGAATTTTCAACATGTTTTCATATGGAAAGTAATTGAATGTTTCATGTTTCTAGAGAAGTTTGTCTTATATTTGCTTAAAAATAAAGATTGTAAATATTTACTACTTAAATTAATAACTGTGACATCTTAGTATAACACGATGTCCATCGCTTCAAAATTATACTACTTAATTAAAATTATCATTTAAAATATATTACTTTCTGATACAAATTAAATTCATATTCATGCACATTTCCTAATGCTTACATACCTGTTATGTAATGGGAATAAAACTTCACTAATATACTTTAAGTTAGCATTGTTGAAATGTCAGGCTATTATTTGTGAGCTCTACACAACAGGGATTATAATTTTATTATGTGTTTACTTAGCAATTCTGTAATGGGACCTTGGCCTAGCCTCAGTTTCAAATCAGGAAAGAAAAGTAGAGCCACTAATAATCAAAAAGTGTTCAGCCCTATTCATCAAACCTTCCTAAAACTTCTAAATCCAGTCTCCAAATCAGCTTTGTAAGTCCTGACAAGTAAATCTAAAGAAAACACAACCTTTTCGCCCCCATTAAGTCTACTGGAACATTACTTAACTTTTCAAACCTGTCAGAAAGATGACAATTCTATATGCAGATAAAACAGAAGCTAGTCAAAAATTAACATCAGATTTCATTATTTCATTTTTTTCAAGTTTCTATCTAAAAATTCTGGTAGGTAAAATCAGCTAATTTTGCCAGGTTCTCACAAAAAGGAATTAAACATCCCTAGTGAAGCACTGATGGAGTACCTGATAACCCAAAATCTTCCAAGGGCTTTTTGCTGGAGTCCTGAAAATTTCTGCTTCAGGATGCATTTCTTTTGTTGATTATTACTGTATTTTAGCTATATCTTTTCAAGTGTCCTTCTGTTTTGCTAGTCACTTAAGATTACTACCGTCATCACTATCCAGCAAATATAATAAACTCCACGGGTGTTGCAAGTACTATATTCTTCATGTGTGTGCTCAGTGTGAGAAAGAATTAGTAGGATACGAGCTGACCTGTGCCAACACCATTATTAAATCTTCAGGTATTGTTATTAGCTTCAGGCTACAGAAAAACAATTTATTTAGAAAAGCAGTATTTATAAAACCTTACAAGGTGAACAGCCATTTTTAGCTCTAAATATAGACAGACGGTAGTTTTCAGGGAATAAAACACATAAATCTCAAAGTAGCAATTTATTACCTAGTGCTTCGTTAGTGTATATTTTGTGGAATTGTGTTTATTACTATGCATATTTAAAAATCTTCTTGTATGGAAACTGCTAATTTTTATTGCCTGCTGTGCTAAGCATCCAGATGTTTCCTCCCTGGAAACTGAGAGATGCACTAGAGAACTTCCTGAACTTTGCAAACAAATAGAATTTTAGAACCCGTGGAGATACCAGTCATACAATAATTTTGAGTTCAAACCTTAGAACCTTTTCTGTTAGAAATAAGACAGCTATGAATTGGACATACACATAAAGTGAAACAACCGCTACATCATAATTAATCAGAGGAAATCCACACAGAATTCAGCAAATATTTTTGGCTAAGTAAAATGGAGATAAATTTTAATAGTATCAAATATTATTATTTCAGATATTCAGCACAAAATCAGATTTAAACTAAAAAAGTTTGCTTTTTCAAATAATTATTGAGTTGTGGGTTTTTAAGACAACTTCACAATGAAACACAGCATCTTGTTTTTTATTGAAAATAACTGATACTTATATTTATCCCAAATAACTTTGGATTTCTATAGCTCAGATATCAAAGCATTTGACACTGTCCTGCATGACATCCTTCTCTCTAAACTGGAGAGACATGGATTTGATGGGTGGATCACTTGGTGGATAAGGAATTAGCTGGATGGCCACACTCAGAGAGTGGTGGTCAATGGCTCAATGTCCAAGTGGAGACCAGTGATGACTGGCATTCCTCAGGGGTCAGTACTGGGACTGGTGCTGTTTAACATATTTGTCAGGACATGGACAGTGGGATAGAGTGCACCCTCAGCAAGTTTGCCAACAACACCAAGCTGTGTGGTGCAGTTGACATGCTGGAGGGAACGAATGCCATCCAGAGGGACCTTGACAAACTGGAGAGGTGGGCCCATGCAAACCTCATGAAGTTCAACCAGGCCAAGTGCCAGGTCCCGCACATGGGTCAGGGCAATCCCAAGTACAAATACAGGCTGGGCGGAGGATGGATTGAGAGCAGCCCTGAGAATGACTTGAGGATACTGGTGGATAAGATGCTCAACATAAATAAGCTGGCGATGTGTGCTTGCAGCCAAGAAAGCCAACCACATCCTGAGCTGCATCTGAAGAAGTGCGACCAGCAGGTTGAGGGGGGTGATTCTGCCCCTCTAGTCTGCTTACTTTTAAATAAAAAGAGTGTAGATTTAGATTAGATATAAGGAATAATTTTTTTACAATGAGGGTGGTGAAACACTGGGACAAGTTGCCCAGAGAGGTGGTAGATATCCCATCCCTGGAAACATTCAAGGTCAAGTTGGACGAGGCTCTGGTCTTGTTGAAGATATTCCTGAAGATATTGGGGGAGTTGGACTAGATGACCTTTGAAGGTCCCTTCCAACCCAAACGATTGTATGATTCTGTAATCTGCTCAGAACAGTTCTCTGAATACAAGTATTCAAAAGTCTGTTTCTCTAATGTCACTGTCTTCTATGATTATGATAATAAGTTTAATTCCGTGTAGATACACATAATTGTTGGCAGTCTGAAAGGTACAGGCTGGCAAAGAAGTTAGATTCTCTGTGAATATAGGCAAGAAACAAATACAGCTTCGGTGAGGCACTAAAAAATCTAAGGTATTTGGAGATTAATATTGAAAGACAATGTTCTGCTTCTGGTCAGCAATTCAAACCAAAATGTAATTTAAGCAGAAATGCTAATGATTAATCAAGATTTTTACTTGTATTTGAGTTTAAATTATTAACTACAACCAAGGACAATTTTTGGGGGGAGATGAGCAGACTAATGGTGCTTGAGTCATCAGATTACCAACAAAATGCATGAAAAGATATATATTTCTAGAGCGCATGGTGAGGCAACAGATACCTGAGTCTTTAGCTTTCTCAGTCCAGAATGTTCCTTATCTAAACAGCAGCTCAATCGACCCCTGAACATGGTTGTTGCCATAGCTACTTACAAAATTGGATCATTATCATGTTCAAAAGGTGGGTTCAAACAATACTTAATGCATATGAAGAGTTCTGAACCTTTTTCTTTTGCTAATTTTCTATGGCTGTGTTTTAATTCAGGTTGCTTTTTCTATGTACCTGATTATGACAAAGTAAGAACTGTAGGCAATAGCAAAGAGACCAAACCAGGTCATTTGCTTATAAAACACAACATAGCACTATAGCACTCCGACCTTTGTGTGACATTGATTTCACAAATGGAAATCTGCTGAAATCTCAGATTCTCAAGAATTTCAGTCTATGTCCTAGAAACATCAGATATTCAGCACTTACATTTTTTAGGGAACACCTTAGAGAACTGTATTGCATGGTAGCAGTAGGTCTAAGAGATAAACTTGATCTTTATGACTCAAGAATTTGATGACTAATGACAATTTTTTTTAATTCAGTATCAGATCTACAGACAATCTGTATAGAGATTTGAGGATGAAATTAATATAATGGCATAGTAGTCTAAGCAGGTATTTGAGCTACAAATGAGCTTTGTAGGTATTTAAATCATGTGCATTTAAGAAATTTAGAGAAGGCTTGTAAACTTAGATTTTTTATTAGCCTTACTGATCAAAATATAAAACACAAAGTGATCTACCAATAATGTGGTTTTTTTTTTCTTTAATCAAGTACTATACTATAGTCCAATAAAAAGTAAATGTATTAATAAGAAGCATCATCTAACATTACAAAAGAAAAAGAAATGTAGTTCTGGAAGATTTGAAAGTTAGGATATGTGTTAAAAAATAAGAAAGATTTATTTATGATTTTACACATGATGAACTTTCATGTTTTCTCGTTTTCTTGGGTCTATACATAGACAGAGATCAGCATGTGTTACTGTTTTTCAAATATCAAAGAGTCATGACATGGACAGAAAAACTGAGTATGGGGGCTTGGGGAGGGGAAGAGAAAAACATGTTTTCTTAAGGTTTTTCATTTATTTTCCAGAGAAACGTATATTAAAATAAATTTGGAAGCCTCTCTAAAATTTGGATGAGAATTCAAAAGAAAATTCACCTCCAAACTTTCCAGGAATAATTTTCAGTATTTTGTCTACTTTTTGAAAAAAAAAAAACAAGAAAAGCAAAACCACTTTCTGCATATAAACAACAACCTTTTTAAAAGATGCAGGTCAGGATTCAGCCTCCCTAGTTAAATCCTTGTGCTTGTATAATTGGTTCCTCTCCCAGTACTGAGCTGCTAATTAAATCTCAGTAGTAACCAACTCCTCAGCATGGATTCTTAGTATAGATGGCTTCATTTACCAGATTCTCTTTGTGCTTGTTTGCCTATTGCAACTCTGGATGTTTCCGCACTTTTGATCTTGTTTTCTTTTTTTTTTTTTTTTTTTTTTTTTTACAGG
>WHYT01014683.1:31180-60291 GCA_009806455.1 Tetrax tetrax
TTTTTTATGGCCACTGTTGCTTTTAGCACAAAAGATTAACCCTGTAACCAGCTTTGTGCTAATGACAATTTCAGTTTCTGCATCCCTACCAAAAAAAAAACCCAAAACCAACCCAACAACAACAAAAAAGAGTTTGTGCACTAGGGCAACAGTAATTGAGCTTTTATTAGATTATAAAGTAATTTTCAAACTGTTCTGCCATTATATCTTCTTTTCTTTTCGTATCTTTTTCAAATTTCCATCTACAGAAATACAAGTGTGCCTCTGAAATATCAGCTACTTCACAACTAAGGCAACTCTTTAATGGAAATCATCTACAGCATTAGTTTGCAAAGTCCATAAAAGAATGGTGCCAGAGTATTAAAACAGACACTTCCAGAACTATGAAACCTAGTTGTGCATTTTAATACATACTAAGTATTCCTCAAGAAATCCTTCTGATCTTATGTTTTATTGAAGACAAAAATGGGAGGGAGATAACCTGGCTTCTGAAAAAAAATATGTAGAAACGAAAAACTTTGAATTGCAACACAATTTTGAAGTGTCTATTTTTAAATTCTCAAGCGATTCACAAGAGCCAAGACTCTCTTTGTATAAATTTTAAAAATAGTATCACCTCAATTATGAGAAGAGACAAGAGTATGAAACAAATGTTTCATACAAATGAACAAATGAGTTATTATGTAGGAAGAAATAAAAGAAGCAGAAGTCTGATTATGTCAGATATATAGTTAAAGATCTTACATATTTTTTTTGATAGTTTTGTTATCTCTAATCAAGTCTTTGTTGGTGTTCTGAAAAGTATGATTCTGGGTCTTTTTCAAAAGACACGTGCTTCCCTCGGCACTGTGCATATATATACATCAGACTCAAATAAATATAAATTGCACTAGGAATGATCCTGCTTTAAAAGCAGGATCTTCGTAACAGCAAAAGAAATAAGTGACAGTGACTTGTTGGCAAAAATATTTTAAAGCATACTACTGCACTGCAAGTATTAATATTAAGTTGTCAAAAATATATTATTTTTTTCTTTCTTGAACTCAGCAATTTTACCAGTCTTCAGATGTTAACAACTACTCAGAAAGCAACTGAATTTTATTAATCATATTTTTTTGCTGCTTAAGCGAACTTCTACGAACTTCATCATTCCTGGATGCTGCTTATTGGTTTGATTCACCTTAACTTCTGAGCAAAGATATATATACATAGACTAGAAAAGTTTATTTAAGAGTCAACTTTTATTCTGGTTTTGGTTTTGGTTGGTTGTTTTTTTTTCATAGGGATTGTGTGTGTGTGTTTGTTTCTTTGTTTTTAAATTGATAGAAGTGTGATATAGCTAAGAAATTATGTCAGCAATTTTTTTACTTTGCTATGCACAACAGTCTGTTGACAGCCAAGTGGTCCTCCCTATACTGATTTAAGGGGATCTAATCTTGTCCCAAGGAAGGAATCCTTGCCTGTGGATAGAGCACCTGAGGCATGTTTCCATTATCTATCTTCTGTCTCTTTCACATGAAAAGGCATGGGTTCATGAGAGACTGCTCTAGTGTATAAGCAAAGCTCCGTAAAATGGAGACCGTTAGATGTGCACCCTGGGTCCAAACAAAAACACTGATAGAGCAGTACCTAAAGACTACTGTAGAATAACAATCAGAATGATAGTGAATACAAACAGCTTGCACCAACCTTTGCTTGCCATATTCAGGTTAGTATTTTTGTTTATTACATCTCAGATTTCCAATTTCCAAAAAGAAGAAAGATATTTTGCAGTTTGCTTTTCATTTTATTTACTTAATATATCATCCTGCATAATAAGTAACTAATTCAGTCCTGCATAATAAGTATAGATGTAATACATAAAAAGTCTTACAAAATTTAACTGTGTGAAAAGATGGAAAATATTAAAACAATATCATGCCCTGTAAGAAAAGTAAGGGAAAAGAACATGGTAGCTACTGTACTTAATATGTAATTTATTTTTTTTTTTTTAACAAGGATAGAATTGACACAAATTGTGGGAATTAGATTTGTACACTTGCTACTTAAGGATATTTTAATCTCCTCTTCTTCTTTGAGTCATGGTTTTCTACTATCTGTAATGAATCAGATTCTTAAAGATGTAGCTCCTACAATCAAATAGTTATGTCAGTCAAACAGTAGTTTGTGAACTCTTACAATTGTAAAACAAGAACTTATGATAGAAACACAAAGTATTAAGGTCAATTCATATGTTCTTTGGAAACTAGCAATTTTTGTTTAGGACTGACAATGGCACAATGTTGGAAATATATCTTACTACCAAACCATCCTTCTGTTTCTTGTGGAAAAAAAAAAAACTCTGTTTATTTCAACGTGATTCCAAGTAGAATTCTGTGTTTATCACAATACAAACAAAGTCAATGCAAAGAAAAATCTTGCCTCTGGTAATTTCAGAAAACAGGCCAAGCCACACAATAGCCTCTAATAAATGATGCCTTCAGATTAGAGCTGGTGCTTTATTTTGCCACAGGATAAGAAATTTAGTGTTTTGATAGGAGTTATTGAGCAAATCCTTCAGAGAAAGAACATTTTTTCTCTTACAACTGTTTTACAGACAACTTGCCTATCTTTTGACAAGTCTTACTTATGGTTGTATTTCCTGTCTAAATAAATACTGATACTTCTTTTTTTCCATTCTTTGAAATTCCCTAAAATTTTGAAACACTGTCTCTGTTTGTGAATAATTCAGCAAAAAGGAACATAAACTGTTGTAGATGAATCTAGATACTACTGTAATGTTGCAGTAACAGTCTCTTTTGTAGACTTCCCTCACACAAATTCATTCCAAAAAACTTGCGTGTAATTTTGTTTAACAAATTGCAGATGAACACATGTAACTATGTTTGATGTAATTTATTTGAAATTTTTAATTGGCATTTAGCCTACATGAAGCAGGGTCTGAGTTTTTTCTTTTTAGTTTGGTTGGTGAAGTTTTTTTCTCCATATTTGTACATAGCAAATATCTGTAAATGAATAATTCAAAACTTAAACTTGTGCAACCATCTAAACTTTCAAAAAACATTATATGAAATATTTTTTCATGCAAATAAAATGCATTTTACAGAGCTCTGTTTAAAATTCCTTTTCAATATGACCCTTTATAGAATGTTTAAAAATGTATTTTCAGAGATTTCTCTGTCCTCTATTGACTCTTAAAGAAAGTAAATATTTAATCAAGATATCAGGGGAGAAAGTCACCTGGGCAACATAGTCTATTACATTTCATAAAATGTTAAGTGGCAATATTTAAGTAGGTGAAAAAAAAGTTTTATTTCTGCTGTGAGATATTCTATCTTTCTTATGTTTTGATAGGTTTTTAGCCTGCATTTACTCTTCAAAAACCTGAATATCATGGCAGTAGAAAATTAAGAGGCACTGTGTTTGGTTATATATGTTGTTTACAAAAGGTATATAGATATTGACTTAACAAAATTATATCATGTAGGCATTGAAAGCCAACCAAACATTTTAATTTTTTTTTCTTTTAAACAAAGAGAAAACAAAGCCCCTTCATACAGAAATTATGGAGTCATACTGTTAACTTTGTCTCACTTAGTGGGACTGCAGTGATGGAACTTCAGGAAAACAAAGACTAATGCATATTACAAAAAAGTGTGCAACCACTAGGTGCATCTTCTTGAAACAGGGAAAGACAGATATCACAGTGGAAGAGGGAAATTCTTTTTTTTAAAAAAGAAAGATGCTGAAAATAATAAAAAGAAAAGACACAAAAAGACTGGAGCAATGTTGTGATTTTGTTTAGTGAGGGGGGGCCTAAGGTGGTAGAAACAGATCATGAAACAGATTACAAGTGTCTTTTATGCTCCCAAATGAGCAGTCTTTGAAAAAGAAGCAAATAGGTAGAATTTGAGTGGGAAAAAAGTTAGATGTTCATTCAATTTAGAATATTAAAATAACCAAATTGAAGCAAGTGTTTCGGGCAGCTTTCAGGCTAGAACTTATCAACCTTATTCATGACACATTGTACGATACTAAAACCATTGCTATCTTTGTGATAATTTTTGCAATGAGATATGACAGTTGCAACTTGGAAAAATGTCAAACTAAAGATTAAAATGCCTCAAAAGTTGTTTTGCTTTGTTTTGTTTTGTTTTTAACTGTCTTCAGGCTGGAAACCGTTTGGGAATGCCTTTGGAAACATGGACTTCCCAGGAAGTGGCTGGATATCATCTGCTTTTGTGAGACAGAGAATAAACCTTTTGTTCTGCTTTGCTTCATTTCGCTTCCATGTGAAGCATTTGCTTTCCTTCATTAAACTGCCTTTGTCCTGATCCATGAATACTACTACTGTGCTCTTTCCCCAAAAGCTATCCTAGGAATTGGTTTGTTTACCTGCCTAGACATTCTTAAATTAGAAAGTGGAACATCTACTGAGTCAGCAGGCCCCAAAGATGATCCAAATATGACTAGGAATAAGCCAGATCTCCTAAACTCTACCAGGTAAGGGACACAAGATTGTAGGAAACAGAATTCACTAAATTGAAGGTTAAATGCCGACATTTCAGCTGGAAAACACAGAACATAAATTAGAAGATAAAAGTTTCAATTAATAAATATTTATCCTTATTTTTATCCTTCACTGTCTTTTAGTCTTTATCATTATGAATCATTCAAAAGTCAGAGGAACAGAAGACAGAGAAAGACTTCTAGTTACACAGAGATTTCCAAGAGAAAAAGAGAAAATTATAATGTTGGAAATTGAAATATCAGAGGAAGATTTTCCTGCCTTTAAGGTGTAGTTTTATCACAGCAAAGTAAGCAAACATATCTATTACAGAAAAGTAAATTCCTGTTAGAATGTATACACAGGGTAGATTTTTCCACTGTGTCACACAAAAGTAGTTTGTTTTAAAATTATAAAAATAAAAACTGGTTAAACCAAGCTTTGTAGGACCTGGTATATCTTGTATGGTGCATTTCAAATAGGAGCACAGTGCATACTACAAATATATCAGGGCAACTGAATTAATTGTCACGTCATAGCGCCCAAAATAATCTCATTGAAACTACACTTAAAAGCAAACTAAGTACTTTCTTTGTGGAAAATATGACTGGCAAATATTAGATTACACTGGAGAATCATCTCATCTGTTCCTCAGAAAAGAATATATGCAAGTTTAACAGAGACTAAGAACTGTGAGACAATATATAAGACTGTACAACACAAATTATCATTCATTAAACCTATCCAAGACAAGTCTTAGAACAATACAGGATAATAATCATTTACTGCTTAGTAAATCAACTGGATTATTTGATAGAATTATTTTTGTTTTCATTTAAGAAAAAAAAATAATCCTTAAAGTCCCTTGTACATTGATGCCAGTCTTATATTAATGCCTATACTTGATTCATGAATAGAAGAGTGATTTAAACCTTCATACATGTAACCATAAGTTGTATGCATTATAAAGTTATCCAGAGAAGATATTTGACAATTTCTTCCTCCATCTGATACTTTTTCTCATTCTATTTGGAGATTGTCTATGCTTAATATAAGTATTTGTTTCTCCTTTAGCTGACACTTGCAATTATATTCAACAACTGAAATGTAAATATATGAAACACAGTATGCAAAACACCAGTGGATCTTACACAATGTATATTTATGGAAGTATCAGTAATTTATAGTTTTAATGATTCTTGATATCTTTATTGACACACACAAAAAAATTTGCATAGGTTCTCACATCTCAAGGTTTCAGAAAACGAAAAATCAGACTACTACTCACAAAACTTCCATCAGTAGAAAGCTTACAAAGTCAATAATTTTATGTTACCAGAAGCATTATCTTTTAAACATAAGAGCCAGTTTTAAACATAAAAGCCATTAACTTTTAAATATAAGAGCCAGTATAGCATGAAATTGATATAAATCTATCAGCACAGCACTTAAAATGGCATTCAAGTTTTTGTCAATAAAGTCCTTAAAATACTGTTGATTTAAAAAAACCATTCGAAGTGGTACATAATCTGTGTGTAAGGATACAAATATTCAACCTTTCTAGAAAAAAATCAAATAGTGTAACTCAGAACTTAAGAACTGCAGTAGGTTTGGGATACTTAATCAAGAAGTAAGCAAACAAACAATATCCATTACATTCTTTTTGAAAATGTGTGTGTGAGGACAAACATATCAACATATGTTTGAGAGATGCTTGAATACTGTGATCATGGGCATTATATAAAAGGAAAAATGTTGGCATTATTTCTTCAAAGGCTATTTGGTTTTTTTCAGAGAAGCTGCTTCCAATCCTATTATTTTTTCAGGCTCTATTTTCATTCAAATTTGCCCAACTTGGTCTACTAGTTTTAAGATTTTATATGTAGCATTATCTTCTACTGCCATAGAAGACATCATGATAGAAACTAAACTTACCTAATATTTGAAAAGTATGCTGTTAAAAAGAAGACAATTTTGGAATTGCACTTTTGATGTGTTTCATGTAGGAAGCCTAATAGCCTTGTATCATAAAAAACAAGGAAATAAGTGTTCATAACGAAACAAAAATAGTTCTTCTGAAGCCTCATGTTTGTTTTAGGAAGTAATATATTTGCATTAATACAAGTCATGACTGACAACTAATATGTTGTATTTGGTTCTGAAGCTTGAATTAGAAGCAAAAAATTTTTGCACTACAGAAATTATGTCAGAGTGGATGACTTGCTTTTCTTCGTTTTTCTTTTTATGTTGCACAGCTTTATGTCATGTCATAAAATATCGCATGCTGTGGCTGACAAATAAGATGAAATACTATGCCAGTACAGCAGCCATAGAGCACCTTAACCTGAAAGCATCAATTGCAATGTAAATGTACTGCAATGACAAGCACAATTACAATGAAAACATCTATGATGCACCAAATAAGTGGTGAGATATTATTTCCTTGGCTATTTTGAAAATAATAAATTCAGTAAATATATCTACTATTATATTTTCCCATATTTTAATGGTTTTATATTTCATCTTGTGATCCAAATACTCATATCCACTGCACAGATTAGAAAAGTTGGATGCAGAAGTCTGAAGTGTTCTTTCTCACCTTCTTTTCATATACTGAAGTATTTTATTTTGGCTGGTATTTGATTTTTTTTTTTTTTTTCATAGAATCATTGATGTGTAAGGCTTAAATGTTGAAAACTACTTGTTTAGGTCATCTAGACCATCCTCCTGCTCTAAGCAGGTCCACCTCGACCAAATAGCCTAGGGTTTTGATCTGTTCTGAATATCTCAATTATAGAGATCCAAAAACCTCTATGGGCACCATGTGCCAGTATCAGACCATACTCACAGTTTTTTTTTGTTTTTTCCCTTAATATCTAACCAAGCTTTATTAAGCTTCAGTTTGGTTTTTGTTGCCTCTTTTCCTAGCACTGTGTACCTTCTAGAGGAATCTGGCTCTGATTTCTCTGTACCCTCCCATTAGGTACCTCCATACAGCAATAAGGTCTTCTCTCAGCCTTCCCTTTTTCAGACTGAACAAATTCTCCTCTTTCTGCCTCTCCTATTGTGCTTCAGCCCTCTTGTCATGGTGGCCCTCTCTGACAGTATGTGACTGACTGTCTTGTACTGTGGAGCCCAAAAGCAGACATGGTACTCCAGAGATGGTCTCATAAATGTGAGAGAGAATGAATTGCTTCCCTTGACTTTCTGAATATTTGCTAATACAGCCCAAGATGCAGCTGCATTTCTTCATTGCAAGGGTATACTGCTGACATTTTTTTTTTTTTAATACGCAGACTTTTTTTTTGTGTGCTTATGTTAGAGAAAGCACCACCAAAGAGGTGCCCTCATCTCTAAATCATGTCATCTGTTTAGATTTAACAAATAATGCCTACAATACTCTTTAATTTCTGTAGGAGTACATTCCTCTCCCAGAGCAGCTCTTCCTCGTACATAAAGGAGTGTTAGCATAGCTGTTCCATGCTAATAATACTCTTATCCCAACTAGTTTCAGATCGTTCATACATCAAGGTATGAATGAGCACTAGAATGAAATCAACAATAAACGATGCACAAGTTTCACAGCTAGTAAGTATTTAGAACAAAACAGAAAAAGAAAAGTTGTTCAGGATTCTCCCCTGTTACTCAACACTGTAATGCACCTCTCCCAGCACATAGTGTATACACCTAGTAAAACGGATTGTGCAAAACGGGCATTGGTGATTGTAGCTTTGGGTCAAAACTCCACAGTAGCAGTGCAAGCACTGCATAGATAAAGTCATTGTGAGATGTCACAATAACAGCAGGTAACTGAGAGAGCCATGAACACCAGATGTTCTTGGATTTTTTATGTCACTAGTTTGTTTTGATATAGGAAAGCGGCTGGTAAATTATTGATCATATCATGATGAATATTCACAATCATAGGAATAAGAAAGCATGACTTGTGGGTTTCTCTTAGGGTATCACAGAACAGTCTACAGATAAAGATGAAGTAAAGAAAAGTTCATTGTGTTGAAAAGGAATTAGAAAATAGTCTTAAGGTTATTGCTACACTGCGAGTTGCTAAGGGAAGGACCTAGCTGTTGTATATCCCTATTTCATCACATGTCACTGAAGGAAGATAGGTGACAGGATCTAGATGCATATTCTAAAATGAAAGCTCTGCCAAAGAAGGAATCACTGATTTTATAAGATGTAGGAAGAAGTTTTTAAAAGAGACGGATCTATAAAACCACAATTCTGTGGCTGTTTGCTTACGAACTTTCCTCCTTCATAATTTTCCCACTACTGCTTCAGCATGCTACTCTTTTGTCATGTTCCGTACTTTACCATCTTCATCTTCCAAGTAAAAGTAAATAAAAACCATGGTGATAGAATAATTGCAGTATCTGCTGTGACTCTGCTATCTCACTTTTACATGTGCCTTACCTACTTAAAGTGTAAGGGGCTTTTTTTTTTTTTTCTGTATTTCTTTATTTTTTTTTTTTTTTTTTTTTTTTTTTTTTTTTTTTTTTTTTTTTTTTTTTTTTTTTTTTTTTTTTTTTTTTTTTTTTTTTTTTTTTTTTTTTTTGTGTGTTTGTTTTTTGGAAGGAATCTCATCTAGCAAAATAATAATTGTCTTCTATTAAATATTTTTAAAATTTGTGTTTTAGTTTATTTTGGAAAGGGGAAAAGCTTATATAAAGATTATGAATTTTGAGTGCGCTGGCCAGTATTATATTTTGTTTGCAATATGGGGTATGTGACACATGGTTTGTGGAATTAATTTGATTATTTACTATAGTTTATGTAGTTTTTACTTAAAGCGTGAAAAAAAAATGAATCCTTTTGTTTCATCAATAGTTTTTGTCTCAGTAATTGTGAAAGTTCTAAAGTATGCATTTGTAAATAAGCAGAAAGGACAAATGCTTTTAGCTTTAAAAATGAAATACTTTTGTGAATATTTGTGCCCCTAAGCGAAAGCTCAGCATTCTCTGATCCATGCACTCTTGCTCTGAAATAGGATTTCTGCTCTGAGGTGACAAGTTCACTATCTGCATAGATTACAGAGCACCTACTTAAGTATTCCCCACTGATTCCTCTGTAAATCTTATTGTAGGATTTTGTAGTATTCACTTATCTTGTAAGACATCTGACAGTCAAGATTCTGAGAGTAACAGTAGTCATGAATTATTTTCTGTATGCATCTGCACAATTATTTAGAAATTCCATATCAAGAAAGTGTTCTTTGAAAATAATATTATGAAACTTAAATTAGAAAAGGTATTAGAAAGGAGTATGATAAATTGAAACTTCCAAAATTACAATATAAGTTTCTAGTAGGTATCCACAACCATTCACAGCATATTTCAACAAGCCAATTTAAATTTTAAATAATCAGAAGTGACACTGCAAGTTTCATCTCTATTATGCCTGTCAGATGGTTTTCAATGTGATCAAGAGGGCAATTCAAATTTATAGAAGACACTTTTCACCAGATTCTTCAGAAACTGTATCTTGTTTGAACTTTCTCACAGTACAAAGGAGAGCAAATCTGAATAAAAGAAACCCTTCTTAACTTGGACATGATCTGATTCTGGCAGCCAGTAACCATCATACTAATAATTTCCATAGTTAATAGGTTAGTTCTCTGAGATGGTGATTTTTACACAACTTTCACAGAAGGATAGTAGAGTGATCAATACATTAGCTGTTACTTAACCAGGTAATGGTCTATTGCATTGCTTCTAGGCCATACAAAGTCAATGTAACGTATGTGCAATTTTGCTAGTTTTTTGAAATGTCTTAACTCAATTGCATGGGAAATTAACAGCTTAAAAACAAAGAAATCTCTTGTAATCACACAGTCAACCCCATCTCACCCTGATTAATATGTTGAGGAAATACAGTGTAATTACTCTAGCTAGCATATTAATCTAACATGGGGAAGAAAAATGTCACATAGTGATTTCAACTGTCTTCAAATCATACCAAATTTGAGAAGATAAATGCTAGATAAAATAAGACAACTCTGTTTTGGGAGGATTGACACTACTCATTGTGAGAGAACAGAGAAATCATTGAAGATTGTACTATTGCACAAATATTTATGTATGATACAGGAGTGCTGGAGAGTGTTTTAGAATTTGTGATCACTGACTATTTCATTCAAATGAAATGAGATTATCTCTAGCAGATGCAGATACGCAATATCTTATATGGTCTGTGGAGTAAAGATCATGTATTTCTATCAATTTTCTGAAATTCTGACAAACTCAAAGAGTAAGCCTTGTAAAATAATATTCATCTCTGAACACTGATGGGTAAAAAATTTCAACACTTTTCTTCTGTTGTTTGACAAAAAAAAAAAACCCAACTAGCCATGGTTTGAATACTAGTATATAAATAGGATGGCCCTCATGGTTAAACATAATCTCAGAATTTTTAAGAGAGATATAATGAATCAGCTACTATGTCTACAGTAGGCCCATTTCTTCTTTTTTTTTTACAGCCTTTTCATACTGTTCCAGGCAGATTTTACATATGTTGACAGTGATAACCAAATATGTTCTTATATAGAGCTATAAATATGATTGGGTTGATCTTTCTTTAGTTCAACGGACACCTGGAAGAAGATAAAATTTAATTTTGTAGAAATCCTCTTGACAGTCATATCCTCACACTAGAAACAGAACCAAACCTTTAGGTGAATAATTGCCAATTTGCCACTGATGAACTAAACTTCAAGGCTTCAGATTCTCTTCAGCAATCCCTCATCGAGTGACGTTCAGAACATGACAGCGTGAGATACTCTACACTAACAAAGTTTCATGCTAGTGAACTGAGATAATTGCAGATGTGGCCATACAGCATACACAATTAAAGGCTTATGTGACACATGCTGTGACATTGTTAAAAAAAAAAAAGTTTAACTCTTGAACCAGTCTAGCCCTTCTGAAACTCATGTTCTATTGATGCAACTCAGAAGAGAATTCTGCCTATTCTTTCTTTAATACCTCCTAGTCCTTGTCCTTCTAGACTTCCACAAATGTAAGTTAACAATAGAACACTTTGTCCATAATAAATAAATTTTTGTAGTAGATATTAGGAGCTAAGAGAGTTGTGAATGTTTCAGATAACTAATAATTTAATTATTCAAGGTCTCTCTCATTCTGACTAATACTAAGATTCATCTTTTAAATACCTTTTCTGATGCACCATGAATATAACGTCCATTCCCAAAGCAGTTGCAGGAATATAAGTGCTGGAGAGGTAGTGTATATATCATGCCATACCTCAGAAGCAGCAATAGATTCACACCATAATGTCACTTAGAATAATAGTATACCTGGCAGCGTTAGAAATGTATGAAAGGTGAAAGAGAATAATGCTGAATTGCTCTATGTACTTTTTCTAAGGTCTTATGTGGTACAGTTTTATTTCAAAATAAAGTCATAAGAATTGCATCATAGACCCTCTTGTAAGGTCAAAAGAGTGTCATATGCCTTGACATTAAATAGATTATCCTAATATTCTTTCTTTTCTGGAAAAATATGCAGATACATCACCTTCTCTACTATTTAAAGTTCACCTTCATCTGAAGCATTTGTATGTTTTCTCTGGATCATTGTTCAACTTACAATATAAATATTAGCTCATCTATACTTAATCCTGCATGTCATTTTGCAATACTTGGATCCATTTTCAGACTATTACAATTGTGTCAAACTTTAGGGTTTGTTTTTTTTTTTTAAAGTAGCAACAAAAAAAAACCCCACTATTGCCATAATTACAATAAAGAAATGCTACTTATATTTTTTAATTGTTCTTTTGCTTTTTCACAATTGCTTAGTTGAAGCTCTAGCTCTAGTAGCTTGAAATTCAGCACAGTTGCCAGTTTGTCAGGGATGTACCCTTGGCCATTCCTCTGGAAAACAGTATCCAAGCAGAGCATTTCTACAGTAGAGCCTTGCTAAGACTCTGCCTCTGCAGCCTGCCTATGTATGGCTTGTTTCACCTCACCTTGCTTCTCTGCACATACCCAAAAAGATACATTTTTGAGAAATTGCTGCTCTGGCAGCTGACAGCCTCCATTGTGCCAGTCAGCAGGCAGGTACTAGGAAAGTGCATGTCATTATCATGGCAGCATGAGCTGAAGCTGAGGTCCTCGTGGTCCCTCTCTCTGCCAGACTCTACCATGCACTCCTGCCTTCCTTCTCACATCAGCATGGGTGCAGCTCAGACAGCCAAAAGCTTTTTATCAGTGTTTGTTTTCAGAAAACCCATGAATGTTGATGCCAGCACCTGCATGAGTAGAAACTATGTGAACATACACTCAGACATGGTGGGAAAGACACCCTAGAGCTGTCATGGGATTGCATTCTCTCGTCTCGTGTTTCTTGTGCTTCTGCCTCTTGAAAACCAACTAGACCAGGATGAAAGGGGGAAGCGAAGATGAATATAAGAGGCAGTGGAAACAGACTAAAATGAATAGCACTCCTAAACACAAAAACATCTGACTCTAAGCTAGGAATTGTGATCTGTGAGCATCAGCATTCCCCAGCTAAGCCAGTAGATGTCAATCCCATAAATGTCTCGGTTCTTACATTGGCCTAAGTTTTCAAACGTGTAATTTTCTGACCCATTGTAGAACACATAGGAAAAAGGTCACAAAAGAAAGGATTACAAAATTTTAGAAGACTGGAATTAAAATTGCCTGTCCAATTCTAATAGGCATTTTTCTTCTGATTCAATAGTCAATTCTCTGCAGAATTTCCATGTTTCCGTACATAGAAATGGCCACCTTCAAGGAACACAAGAATGAGTGCATGCTAAGATATTTATTTACAGTGGGAAGATGCTGAAAAAAAATTCCAGTAAAACAGAGGAAATTCATTACAGGTATGGGCAGTTGCACTTTGTCCTGGAGAAGTAGGTGCTGTCTTTTCTTTAACGATTTTGGTGCAATAGCAAATAACTTCTTTTTTTTTTCCCAGTAATAGTTGGCATAACTGGCTATCATTTTGATATTGTATTTCCTTAAAAAAACAAAATACAGAACTTATTTACAGAGCTTGGTGTGTACCCATGGCTATCACTGAAGTGGCTCAAAGTTATTAAATGCTACTCAAAATGGTAAATTACCTAAAAAAAATAAGCTTTTGTCATTTCAGATTAGGATTCAAAATCAGTGGATGTTTCAAATTATTTTTACCTTTTTATCTTCTGCAATTTCTCCATCTGTCAAATGGAGATAATGTTTCTTACTTCTACTGGAGAGGAATTTTCAAGATTAATAAAGGTTTGTGAAGAGGAGCCCACCTGTTATTCCCTAGGCACTTTAATACAGAGATACTATAAAGTGAAATATAGCATAACAGTAAAGAATTAATGATTACATAAAATTAAATTGAGTTCCAAATACCTCTTACGACATTGTTCTTTCTATTGAGTCATGATTCCTGTATAAAAAAAATGGTACTGTAGATCCCCCTGTACATGTACCTATGATAAAAGCCAGATTTCCTGAAATAATTTCCAATCTGCTAAAACATCTGATTATATGAATGAACTGTACTAAGACACATGAAAAATAAGGAGGTGATTGGTAACAGGCAACGTACCTTTACCAAGGGCAAATCACGCCTGACCAATTTGGTGGCCTTCTATGACAGGGTTACAGCATTGGTGAACAAGGGACAACCAATTGATATCATTCACCTGGACTTGT
Organism: Tetrax tetrax; assembly: GCA_009806455.1. Classification (NCBI taxonomy): domain Eukaryota; kingdom Metazoa; phylum Chordata; class Aves; order Otidiformes; family Otididae; genus Tetrax; species Tetrax tetrax. Next base: position 45,400 of record WHYT01014683.1, read on the forward strand.
GCAAAGCATTTGGCACTGTCCCACACAACATCCTTGCCTCTGAACTGGAGAGACATGGATTTGACAGACCGACCACTCGGTGGATGAGGAATTGGCTGGATGGCCAAACTCAAAGGCTTGATGTCCAAATGGAGATCAGTGACGAGTGGCATTCCTCAGGGGCCGATACTGGGTCCGGCCTTGTTCAACATCTTTGTTGGTGATCCAGACAGTGGGATTCAGTGTGCCCTCAGCAAGTTTGCCAGTGACACCAGCCTGTGTAGCATGGTCAACACACTGAAGGGCAGGAATGCCATGCAGAGGGACGTTGATAGGATGGAGAAGTGGGTCAGTGCAAACCTCATGAATTTCAACAAGGCCAAGCACCTGGTCCTGCACATGGGTCGAGGCAATCCCAAGCACAAATACAAGCTGGGCGGAGAATGAATTGGCAACAGCCCTGAGGAGAAATATTTGGGCATACTAGTAGATGAGAAACTCAGCATCAGCTGGCAATATGTGTTTGCAGCCCAGAAAGCCAACCGCATCCTGGGCTCCATCAGAAGTGTGGCCAGCAGGTTGAAGAAGGTGATTCTCCCACTCTGTTCTGCTCTTGGGAGACCCCACCTGGAGTACTGTGTCAGGCTCTGGAGCCCTCGACATAAGGATGTGGACCTGTTGGAGCGAGTCCAGAGGAGGGCTACGAAGATGATGAGAGGGCTGTAGCACCTTTCCTACAAAGACAGGCTGAGAGATTTGGGGTTGTTCAGCCTGAAGAAGAGAAGGCTCCAGGGAAATTTGTTGCAGCCTTTCCCTACTTAAAAGGGGCTTAGAAGATAGATGGGGACAAACTCCTCAGCAGGGCCTATTGTGATAGCACAAGGAGTAATGGTTTTAAACAAAAAGAGGGTAGATTTAGATTAAATATAAGGAAGAAATTTTTTACAATGATGGTGATGAAACACAGGAACAGATTGCCAGAGACCTGGTAGATATTCCATTCCTGGAAACATTTGAGGTCAGGTTGGACGGGGCTCTGAGCAACCTGATCTAGTTGAAGATGTCCCTGCTCCTTACAGGGGGTTGGACTTCAAAAAAAATTAAGGCAACAATCCAGTTGCAATAGAGGTTTTGAAGTAAAAAAAAACCCTACACATCTTAAAATGCTCCACAAACACAGTAGTTAATGAATAGTTTAAAATTCACCTTGCATTTTCAATAAGATTCTTGATTTTTTTTTAAATAAAAAAGAAGTTAGATCTTTTCTGTCCCATCTGCCTAAAAACATACTTTCTCCTGAGCATTGAAAAGCAGCAGAAATTAGTGTTCTTTGCTGCTTAAAAAATTCCTTTATTGGATGAACTCCTAGCTAGCTGTAGATGGAAAACTGGCAGATATTTTAATTCTGGAGCATTTCTTTTCATGTTCTATTTTCATGCATGTGAGAAGGAAAAGTCAGTGGCCCAATACTGAGTAAGAAAGCTATAACAAGAATGTTAGTTTATTGTGTCAAAACCATTAGTCACTAAACAGTCACTAATTCTATGCTTTCTATGTATATATTGGTCTTAGAAAACAAATGCAACATTAATCTTTAGCTCTTTTCTGGAGAAGATTTAACATGTTAATAATGTTTAGCATGTGCATGCTGTGACTGCTTTCAATCTGAGTCCTCAACACATCTCTCCAAAATCATCTTCAGGAGCAGACATTTACATAATTTTACAGAGTTCCTGCATACAAAACACTATATAAATTGTGTGAATTTCATCAGGGAATCTCCTGAGTACTTTAGCCACATTAACATAGCTACATGTAAATGTCAAAAAACCTTTAAAAATAAACTTTCCTTTGCATCTTCTACATTTGTATAGACAGTATATATAGAGAGAGTATGTATTCATATATACACAATCATACACTCACACTTACAAATAAATGATTGATATCTGATAAAAAGAAATTGTCTGTTCAGGAGAAGAATCTATTAAATATGTATATGTAAGAAAAACTGTTTATAGAATCATAGAATTGCTAGGGTTGGAAGGGGCCTTTAAAGGTCATCTAGTCCAACCCCCCTGCAAGAAGCACAGACATCTCCAACTAGATTAGGTTGCTCAGAGCCCTGTCCAACCTGGCCCTGGAACGTTTACAAGGATGCGGTATCCACCACCTCTCTGGGCAACCTGTTCCATTGTTCCACCACCCTCATTGTAAAAAATTTTTTCCTTATATCCAGTCTGAATCTGCTTCTGTCTATTTTAAAACCGTTACCCCTTGTTCTATCACAACAGAGATTGCTAAAGAGTTTCTCCCCCTTTCTTATCAGTACCCTTGAGGTACTAGAAGGCCACTGTAAGGTCTCTCCAGAGCCTTCTCTTCTCCAGGCTGAATAACCCGCAACTCTCTCAGTCTGTCTTATGCTACTAGAAACTGCAGTACACCTTCAGAAGTGTTTCATTTTTAAGTTCCTTGTTTTGATCTACTTTTATTTTCCCCAAAGTATCACTTTTTTTTTTTAAGTAAAAAAAAAAACAGTGTAGGTCATTCCTGAAACAATATTTTAGAGTTCAAAGCCAAATCATTTATTAACGTCATCATTCCCTTAACTATGGAACAGTTCTAACCATCCCCCTTCCTGGAATACAAGAATATTAAAAAATTACTCATTTTAAACTTCAAATGTGGTGCGTAAATTGCTCCTACTATAAGATTGTAGCATTGAATTGTCTAATAAAAATGTTATTAGTGGTACAATAAGGAAGCCAACTAAAGTTATTGACCTGCTAATGTAGGGAAAACGGGAGAACCTCTGAAGGGAAAATATAACAAAGTCTAATATTTTCTTCTCTCATTTCAACAGCAACAGGATTAGAAGAAAGTCAGTCTGAAAGAACAACATCAGGACTGCAGAATTAAAGCTTGATTTACCTCTTCCTGTGTGGAATCATGCATGGTTGTCCAGAAAGAGCTTAAAATGTTGCCATGTCGGAGTAGCAACATGTAACACTGATTCAGGTGTCAATAATAGTTCAAGACACAAGAAGGCAGCAAGTCTACTCTAAACTAGAGGATAATTAGGAAATTACTTATTTTCATGATCCATTTCCAGCTGCCGCATATCTGCCACTGCCCTTCATGTGCCCGGGCAAGCGTTTCCCAAGGAGTTCTCCTTCAGGCACAGTAACACAGGGTATGGGGTGGCCAGCTTGGAGCTGCTGCCACGCACCATGACACTGGCACACTTGGCTCTACAAATGCAGTCGTGGAGCTGCTTGCAGGTGAGTGTATGTCGAGCAGCAATCCTGCCCATTCAGGATCCCTCGGGTCTAAGCAGAGGAGAAAACAAAAAAAAAACTTCACAAGAAATCCAAGAAAAGATGTCTGTGGAAAAAAAGGTTTTGCCTGTTAAAAGCGTTTGTTTTGTTTTATGTAATGTAATATTGAAACAAAGTTTAAATTAATGTAATGTAATATTGAAACAAAGTTTAAATTAAGACAGAGGGAAGCTTCAGAGGGAACAATGTCCTGGCTCTCTGCCAGTTTTATGAACCAGCCTTTTAAAATTCTCTCTTTTCTGACTATGATTTGATTCAGTCTTAAACAAACTGCACCTGCCTGCTTAAAATCAAGAACAACAAAAAGCTTAACAGTAAAGCTGGACTTTGTGAGGAGAATGAAAGTAGAAAGAACATTTAAAGTAAAAGAAAAAAGTAAATTGAAGGGTTAGGAGGTCAATCAAGTTTAGTAAAGATCTGGAACTAAAATCCAAGGCATACAGAAAGCTGAGGCTGGAATATTGAATGCGAAATATTGGCTTCTCTCATTGCCCTACTTTGGAGGATACTTCATTATCCTCCAAAGGAGGATATCCTACTTATCCTTTGGAGGATACTCCATTATCCTCAAAAGCAACACTGTTTCACTTATAAAACAGGAAAATATTAGTTTACAGAAGTTTACCTTCAAAGTATGTTTATAATTTGTTGGTAGATTTAGAGGATGGACTGAAAAGCTGGTCTTGTATGGTTTGGCAGCCAGACCTTAGAAACTGAACTGAAACCTGCTTGCTTTCCACACAGCAAATAGGCTTACTTATTTTTTTCTTAATAAAAGCAAGGAAAGTATGCCTATATAAAAGAATGCCTATATAGAAAATATCCCATCTTGATCATTAAATAAAGAGAAAACTATACAAAAGTGAATATATAATGTAAAAGTACATAAACCAATATGTCATCATTGGTATTTTACCAAATATCACTAACTATATCTTTAATGTTAACTTTCAATATTGTCTATCAAAAAGACATTTTATTCTTTTTCATCCACACAGTCACCTGCTAATACACTACAGTTTCCTGAGCCATGACGAGTCTTTTGTCAATCCACGGGGAAAAATTTTATTTAAAATAAATGATAATACTCAGATGAATTTAAAAAAAGATAAAATAATTATCCTGTTCTGGAAAAGAAAAGCTGTTTAATCTTAAAAGAAGATTCTTCATAATTTTCCAATACAGAACAGCAAAAAGAAAAACCACTAAAAGAAGCCTTCCAAGAAGCACACAAAAACAATTGGTAAATTTATTTTTGGGAAGATACTTGCATGTATAATACCCCAACAAGCCTTGGTCACTCTGGCCACGTAGCCTCTCTTGAACACATATACATGCACACCCCTTTCCAAATTCAATGCCTGTTTACACAGTTTCCTACCAAAGTAGGTGTTGATGTAAAACAAAACCACAAGTAAAACAGTAGAGATTGCTGCAGCATGCACCTTTCTAGTTGGCGAACAGCCAGAATATATCTTACATAATGAATATTTTGATATATTAATCAGATAATAAGATAAAGCACTGCTGGCTCTATGTCCCTCTTTTGTGAAGTCTGGGGAGATTTCATCGTACACCTGGTTTCATTCAAAATGGTGTTGACTGAAAGGTATATCTATTTTCAAATAAATCCTTTAAATAGGATACAGAGCCTAGAGGAAAAGCTGTGCTATGTGCAATTCCCTTAACTCATCCTCCTAATGAGCAAAGCAAAAAACAAGTATCACATACACTCTAAGACACGCTGTACTTTAAAGTATTTCAAGGCTTTCTTCAATTGTTTTTGGCAATTTTAATTAATGCTTTTCTTCATTCTTCTGTAATTAATGTTTCAGATGAAGTTTTCCAAAAGGGAAACTCCATAAAGGATGATCCAATTGCAAAATGGCTGCTGCCTCACACTCTTCTCAGTGTGACTCTGTCTCCTGGCAGCATAAGACGTCTGAGTTTCTCTTAGCTTTTTTGCTCTCAAGGGAAATAACAAGAAGCAGAGATTTTTTGGAAGGTGTCAGTTTATTTCAGTGCCATTGAGAACAACGAGATGCAGCAGCCATTTTGGAAGGAAAGGGTTGCATGTTTCTTGGAACAGAAACTTCATGTAATTCCTTGAAAGACAGATAAATCAGCTTGCATATCTAGCAGCCCAATATGATTGTATAAGTAAAAATATTTCTTTTCTGTAATTTTCCATTGCACCCAACTCTACTGAACACATTTTTTTTCACCCAAATAGTCTAACACTTAGAAATACTGCCAAGTATGCATGGATACAACTTGTGAATATCACAGTGTGCATAGAGAAAGAAATAGATTTTGGCTACTTCACTGTCACACATTATATCATTTTGTCACCTGGTTCCTATAGTAGTTTGGCACCTTCAGTTCCAGAAGAATTATTTCCTTGACCCGTCTCCTTCATGTGTGAAGGCCAGCATTGACTCCCTCCCTGCATCCCAGTGAACATCAGCAGCCATTAAAGACCTAATGGTCTAGCCCTAAAGAGCCAACCCTTTGCAGTTTTGGGGAGGATGACTTCGAAACACGTTTTCTTCTTTCTTTCTCAGGACTGCTGTTAGAGTGTTAAATAAGAACGGACGAGCTAGAGGAAAAGAACAGAGATAATAAGGTTTGTGATAACAATAAGGAAAAGGAATATGCAGTATGTTTCTGAGAGATGATGTGGCTGTGGAAGAAAAATCAGGAACTGACAGGAAACAGGTAGAGAGATGCTGGAAAATGTGCTTCAAATACTTTAATGTTATTCTGTCAAAACAAAAAGCTGTGAATGCAGTTTAGCTGATGACTTCTATCTTCTAGCACAGTCTGTGCTATTTGATGTTGTAAAGCAGAACAAAGTTGATGCTGGATCTACCATGAAGTTGACACACAAGTTAATAATTTAAGATTGAGATGTAGTGGATTAGTTTTCTGTTGCCTTCAAGTAAACTGCTCAGTAAGTCTTGTGGTTTGAGGAGGACAATGTTAGGAAGTGCTGAATACCTGAACAACAATTCAAATCAAGTACTTCTATTAGCAAGTCTTGTCCACAATATCACTGACTTTTTTTTTTAACAGGCATCTCCATAGTTACTCTTCTAGGCAGAAACTTCTTCAAAATCTAAAATTACCTTCATGTGCATTTCTCAAGAATGGTGGAATACATTTCAGGAAAAAAAAAAAATATTTTCTGTATTGCGATAGCATCTAAAAGCTCCCATCTAGACTAGAGTAGCAGTTTAAGTATTGTACAACCATACAACAAAAGGTAACAAGTAAAATAAAAAGTTTTTAGCTTAAACAAACAAGACCAATTGGAGAAAGATGGTAATATGCCCATTTTTTGAAGTGAACTGAGTCACCAGCAAGTTGGCTTACTTAGCTTACATAGTAGTTTGTCACATTAGGGAATAAAGGAGGGGAATAGACGTCAAAATCTGCTGATTCTTAATATACTGCCTTAACAAAAAAAAAAAAAACAAAAGCAAATATTTGTTTTCTTTATGTAAAAGAAATTAGTACCGAAGGCTATATCTTTATTGCATAAATTATAAAAACACAAGTCAAATTATTTCATGTATTATCAATATTTTTTTCACTGGTTATGCCCTTTAAAATCCTAGTTCCCTAACTTTCATTAATTTTAACGTGTAAATACAATTATATGAAATGCATAACATTGGACGAAAATGTACTGAACCAAATTTTATATTACCAACTATTTATTTATAGATTCTCTTGGAATCAGAACACATGTTTTAATTAAGAATAACTATGAAATAAATTAAACTGTAATTTTAATACATGTTTCTATGATAGAAATTGAGCTATATTTATCCACCCAGCCTTAATATGCATTTCTCGAATTCTTCATATATAGATCTTTTTGTTATGTGGTCATTCTCATCTAGGATAAGGTCTTAGAAGAAAAAAAAAAATATTCTTAGAAGAAAGAATTCCTTTTTCTCAGTAATGGATTTCTTCCAGTCATTGCTCTTTTACTAACTCTGTGATTGTTTGCTTTATCACACATTCGTTTCCACAGCCAATAAATATTCAGTTATATTTTTCTTAAGAAAACAAACACCACTAATGCTGCCCATTAGTGTCTATGCATATTAATATCTGTTTAATTCAATCATAATTTTCCTTTTATTGAGATGAAACTTTGTCAAAGACTTTTACAGAGAACCTAAACAGAGTTTTCAGTGCTTTGTTGTTTGATTTAGTTCACAAAGATCACACTAGCAGTGGACATGTCAGATGTTTTGGCAGCTCCTGTTGCAAAGGGGTTTTCCTTTAACATCACTATCTTTCAGGGGTTTGTCTGCTTGAATTTATTTTTGTGGGATAGAGATTCCTGTCATACATAATAAACCTTATGATTGCTTCATATAGGATTTCTCTGCAGAATTACTGTGTGACCTTTATATTTCATTTAAAGGGCTGTAATAAAAAGCAAAATGACAAGACAGGCAACTAAAACTTTCCTCACTGACACAAAGCTAACAAAATTCTCATTTACCAACTGAAGAAAACAGATCAATGGAAGATTAAAACTTCAAATCGAGGTGATACGCACAAATGAAACCCAAAATTGCTGTTGATGAATGGACTTCACTTGCTCTCTCTTCCTCTGTCTGGGAAAATGTCTATATCTTGTGGGGAAAGTTGAGTCACAGCACTATGCAGAGAAAATGCTAAAAACATTCAACATCCATGATGTGACTTATTAACAGCTACAGTACAGAAAGTCATGTAATTGCTAAGACAAACAAGGTATGATTGGGAACTTCAGGGCTACATAGGAGACCTAAAGTTCCTGCATCTGCCAACAATTACTGTTTATTTTGCTGTTATAACAACTAAAAGTCCTATTTATGGAAAATAGTCCATTTAAACACTTTTCAGACAGGCAGTGGAGAAATGATATTTTGTAGGCTGGGGCATCCATTTTCATAACTTTTAAAATAATTTCTTCATAATAAAAGGTCTCAACCTATGGACTACTCTCTGGTTATTATTCTGTTTGCTAGGATTTGAAAAGTACTTTACTTATGTTCTATCGTCTCATCCTTCCATTAAATCAGTGCATTAATCCCACCAGCTTCAGCTGCCTAATGTTTCTTAAACATGGGATTTTCTGATCACCTTTGCTACTAGAATTTGATTCACCTGATGACAAATTCTCTTCTGCATTATTATCTGCTGCACATTTCTTGCCATTTTAGGGCAAGATAGCTCTATGTTACAATGCTGGTTGTGCCTGGCTGCACATTTATTATCTGGGGGGTGGGGAAAGAGGGTCTACAGTACTTAAAAGATGACACATTGTTATACTTATGTAGGAAAATTATGTATGAGATATGATAGAGCTTGTGTTGTGGAAAAAAAAAAAAAAAAAAAAAAAGTGTTAATTGTGCTAATGGACCATCCCAGCTACCTACTGCATTTGATGGAATATGTCATTCCATTTCCTCCCAGTTAATAGCCATGGCTAACGGTGGTAGCTCCATCAGTTTCATAGCTCTTCAGCTGCTGCATTTTTTCCCCCCACTACTCTAGTGGAAGTGCCTATGAAAGATGACATCTGGAAGGCATCTCAATAATTAGGAGGGATTAACATTTTCCTTCCTTTGTCGCCTCTGAGGCTCCCTTCTGTGGCTATCTACTCACTGCAGCAGACTGCTATCCACTTCCTGCATCTAGATTTCATCATATGGCTTCTTAGAGATGATGATTTGGACACAGTACATTTTTAATTCTCCTTCACAGGTGATCCCTTTTGGGATAATTTAGGACTGGACACTTGAACTGGCAGAATACTTAGTCCTCCGGTACTCTTAGTTTCTTTACAAACAATTTGCTATTATGCTCAACCTGAGATAGAGACATAAGCAAATTGCAAGACATTCTCAATGATTCTTAAGTACTGCAGAAAGCATGGTTTAGCCTCACCACTCAGGATTTTACTTTCCCCATTATATTCTATTAGAATCTGATTAATTGTTTTTCTGACAAGTCCAAAAATATATGCAGTGAAAATGGACTTTCCATCTGCTTCCTAATTATTTTCATGTCAGACATCTAGGTTCAGGAAAGCATTTAAAAACCTGCTAATAAGGTCCTGCATGATTTCTCATCACAGATACCAGAGCTTTTCATAGGTATCAAAATGTAGTCTTTTGAGTCATTAAATTCCTAAATCTGGGATTTAAATGTCAATCCGGAGATGGAATTTTTTTATCTTAAGGACCTAATATTAACTTCTCATACTAGTTTCTATAGATGTACAAACAGATCAATGAAATCAAGGGTAATTGGAGATAAGTTAATGTAAATCACGTGGTACCTGAAATGTGGCTTGCTGCATGAAACAGACATTCAACTAATATGAAGTATTTCTGGAATTTAGTAGAATGAGTAAACACTCAACAGAATGAATCTCCTTAAATTGTAGGATAAGAACCATTTCCTTTCACTGGATCAAGAGGGAGGACTCAGGAGATGCAAGTTACATTTCCACTCTAGTATGGGCTTAACAGGCTACTAAGAATATCCAATTATTCTTCTCTGTACCTCAGTTTTCCAATACATAAAATAAAAATTCTGTTGACTTTTTGGTATAAGCCTGTGAGATCTTCTGGCTAAACAAACTAATAGAGTTGGATAAAATAATTACAAGATTGTACAGTTTCAAAATTCTCATCCACATGGCTGACACCACATCAGATGATTCACATGCAGCCTTGCATGTTTTCAGCAATAATTATATTAAATACATTTATTGTATTTCAGTCATCACTTATTTATGGCAATGCAAAAATGTTTTATTACTTACAATTTCCCATAACTATTCTTATTTTAATTATTTTTGTTAGTGAATGTTGCAATTCATGAAAAGCTATAAATAGCATAAACATACAAACTAGTATTTTCCATGTGTCTTAAAACAAACCAGTGTGTTTTCATAGAATATGAGTAAGTTAACCAGAGTAATTTTTTATTTACACTTAATTCACTACTTCTAATTTTTATAGTGACTACAGTACATCTACAAATACTGATATATTTTTTTTCTAGCAAAATGCAATCTTTTCATAGTATGTTATTGATCACTTATTAACTTACAAAACTTTTAGCTAGTAAGACTTTCACATCCATCTATCTGACAAAATAGTGACTTAATCTTACACATACTAGGAATTATCAGTTTTTTGGTAGTGAAGATTTAAAAAAAGAAGCTCCTTTTCAGTGGTTGTATTTGAGAAGAGTTTAGAGCAATTGTTAGGTAAGGACAGGTAGGAGAAGAGTTATTCCTGAAAGACAAACAAGGAGGAAATACCTGTGGTTACCATCTGCCACAGTAGTCACATACTTCAGATTTTATTTGAAATACAGTCTTTGAGGAATAGCATAGAATAGTTTGAGTTGGAAGGGACCTTTAAAGGTCATCTAGTCCAACCCCCCTGCAAGGAGCAGGGACATCTCCAACTAGATCAGGTTGCTCAGAGTCTCATTCAACCTGGCCTTGAATGTTTCCAGGGATGGGGCATCTACCAACTCTCTGGGCAACCTGTTCCAGTGTTCCATCACCCTCATTGTGATTCTTTTTTTCCTTATGTCCAGGTGAACATAACTCCCTCTGTTTTAAAACCATTACCCCTCGTCCTATTACAGTAGGCCCTGCTAAAGAGTTTCTTCTTGTCTTTCTTACAAGCCCCCTTTAGGTACTGGAAGACCTAAAGGTCTCCCTGGAGAGGTCTCCCTGGTCCTTCTTTAGGTCCTGGACCTAAAGGTCTCCCTGGAGCCTTCTCTTCTCCAGGCTGAACAGCCCCAACTCTCTCAGCCTCAACCTCACAGGAGAGATGCTCCAGCTCTTTTATCATCTTTGTGGCCCTCCTCTGGACTCACTCCAACAGGTCCATGTCCTTCTTATGTTGGGGGCTCCAGAGCTGGACGCAGTACTCCAGGTTGGGTCTCACAAGAGCAGAGTAGAGGGGGAGAATCACCTACCTCGACCTGCTGGCCACGCTCCTCTTGATGCAGCCCAGAATGCAGTTGGTTTTCTAGCCTGCAAGTGCACATTTCTAGGTTACACAGAGTTTCTCATTCACCAGGACCCCCAAGTCCTTCTTGGTAGGGCTGCTCTCAATCTAGTTTCAACCAAATCTGTATTTCTGCTTGGGACTGGCCTGACCCATGTGCAGGCACTTGGCTTTTCTGAACCACATAAAGTTTGCATGGTCCCACTTCTCCAGCTTGTCAAGGTCCCTCTGGATGACATCCTTTCCCTCCAGCATGTTGACTGCACCACACAGCTTGATGTCATCAGCAAACTTGCTGAGGGTGCACTCAATCCCACTGTTCACGTCACTGCAAAAATGTTAAAGAGCGCCAGTCCCAGTACTGGCCCCGGAGGAACTCCACTAATCAGTCGTCTCCACTTGGACATCGAGCCATTGACCACAACTCTTTTGAGTGCAACCATCCAACCGATTCCTTGCTCACCCAGTGGTCCATCTGTCAAATCCATGTCTCTCCAGTTTAGAGACAAGGATGTTGTGCGTGACAGTGTCAAATGTTTTGCACAAGTCCAGGTAGAAAGGTTTCAACTAAATGCAGTGAAGTGGCTTTAAAAATACCTTAGCTTAATTTCCCTAATTACTGGAGTTAGTTACCTATACAGTTAATCATGATATGAATGGTGTCCATGTACTTTTTTACCTTTTATGAAAATTTGCAACAAACAAATGTATCACTAAAACATAAAATGTAGTTTTCTAAACCAGATTAGAATGAAATAAATCTCTACAATGAAAGTTCACCATTACTATTAAATTAATAGGTCGGTGGACTGAATAATATAGTCACTAAAGATGAAGGTTTTTGCTATAACACTATTTTCTTTCTTATATCTCACTGATGGGTAACACCTATCAGTTTCTTTCCTCCTCCTTATACACAGTAGCTCAATGCTAAATATACAGCTGTTTAGAAATAAGAAGCTAAGGTGATAATAAATAGTTTCTTAATACCTCCATTGCTTACCTTTGTTATTCCCGTTCTATGTTGGAAGTCATCTCCCTTAAGGAAAGTAAGTGGTGTTAATACAAATATAAAAATGCCACTGCTTCCTCTAAGTGTTTGAACAAGGTACCTACTATCACAAAAGAAAAAAAAAAACCTAAAAATTCACAATACTTCCTCTTTTTAGGAGGATGCTTTGGGGTGCATTAAATAATCAGTGAAATACAGAGTATCTCAGTTAAAGCAAGAACAGAGTAGAAACTTACAATAGCAACAGGCTTTCTCAGAAAATGGGTCTGATTGATACAAAAATGGTGAATCATCCTTAGGATGTACAGACTGTGCAGAAAGAGATATGATTCAAATCAGATTAGATTTCTGAACTTTGCACTTAGAGTGTTTCTCACTCTGCTTTAGAAAACATAGATACAGTCTCAAGAAAAGTTAAACTGTGTATGCCTTCCAGATAGAAGCTTTGTGTCTCAGTCTCCTCTCAGTAGGCAAGTTTTGTCTTAGAAGTTATGTTTCTACGACAGCTTGTTAAGTGAACAAGCTGTTCTGTTATAGAAACAGAAATAGTTTGCATAGAGCCCGTGCCGGTGGGACTTTTTATTAGCCTACTATCAAATTATAATAGGAAAAAAATCTTCAAATATTTTAATTTGTATTATCTCAATTGCTGTTAAGAAACCAGCAGTAGTACTTAAGTATAAAAGTTCTACATTCTTTCATCAGTAGAAAACTTTCCTTTTATGTCAAGGAGGAAAACTAGGCATAAGAACTATGTTTGTATGTGAACTTACTCAAAATCTGTCTTTTTTTAAATTTTAACCTCAGGGTTTTTTTTAACAAAGAAACCCAAAGCAGCTTCCATATTGTTACCAGTAAATTCTGTTTATTATGAAAATTATAATTTCTCAGCTGTAAGTCACTTAGAGGCCTCTGAATCTCACAAGCCATGCATGATAAAAAAACTAATAAGCAATGAAATGTGTGGTTCAGACTTTTAAAAGTGGTGGTCTTCTCTGAGAAAGAGGTAAGACTGTATTCAGTTACTCACTACAGTCAAAGCTAATTTTTGTGTTTATAAATAAATCTTCATTTAAGGATGCTAAATACTCTAAAAAATGCAAATTGAACATAAAAACCTCTGTAAGGTATACAAGTACTACATGCATTTCAGAGAAAAACAGAGACAATAATAAGTGGTTTGCCCAGGCTTAAAGAATATATTCAAAACAGAGTCCAGGTAAGCAGTTTATAGATCTACTGCTCTAACTGAGATGCTAGCTCCAGGGAAGTCTGTATCTGCTTTCTGACAGTACCCCAAGGGAGAGAACTTCACACAAAATAATTTGCCCCCACCACTAGAGAAAATACTGCCTCTATATGCTCACTCTGCAGTTTAATAGTTACAAGACAATATTAAAGTACAGCTGCTATGTAAGAACACTTTGAAAGAAAGTAAACAGGAGGACACTGGGTTAACCTTCCTTAAAACCCTGCATTTTAGAAATATATAAAATGTATATAGTTTATACGAGCATACTTGTATAAATATATGTCATAGTTCAGTTCTGATCGGGACCAAACTATGCAGTCTCTCTCTCACTCCCCTCACCCTCCAAGAGAATAGGGGGAGATAATTTAAGAAAAACGGCTTGAGCTTTGAGATAAGGACAGGGAGAAATCCTTAAAGTTACCGTCATGGGTAGACTTGACTTGGGGAAAACTATTCATTTATTTCTAAAACTAGCAGGAGAATGAGACAGGGAACAAGATAACCTGCCCCCACCCCTCCTTCTTCCCAGGCTTAACATTATCTCTACTACCTTCCCCCTGCGAGCGGCACAGGGGCGAAGAGGGAATGGGGGTTATGGTCAGTTCGTCACACATCGTTTCACACCACTGCTTCATCATCAGGGGAAGAACTCCTCATATTCCTCCCCTGCTTCATTGTGGGGTCCCTCCCACAGGCCACAGTCCTTCATGAAACTGCTCCAGCGTGGGTCATCACTTCCATGGAGTGCAGGCCCTGTAGAACAGCTGCCCCAGCGGGCCTTCCATGGGCCACAGTCTCCTTCAGGCATCTGCCTGCCCCGACATGGGGTCCTCCACAGGCTGCAGGTGGATCTCTGCTCCTCCATGGACCTTCATGGGCTGCAGAGGGACAGTCTTTACTCATCACGGTCGTCACCACAGGCTGCAGGGGAATCTTGGTCAGGAGCCACATACTCCTCCCCCTCCTTCTTCACTGACCTTGGCATCTGCAGCCGTTCCTCTCACCAGAAAAATCTTCACAGAAGGCTGGCAGACGCCTCTCAGGATCTTTTTACATCTCATTCACTTCTCGTCTCCTCTCCACTTATTGCAGCCAGGCCAGGCTGAGTTGGGCCCAGTCAGCTGCTTGGCGAGAGGCCAGAGGGTGAGGCTTGCAAGGCCCACGAGGCCTGGGCCTCCCCCTCTGCACCTCTGCCCCCACTCAGCTTCTTCACATCTTCTCTTCTCTTTTTTTTTTTTTTTTTTTTTTTTTTCCCCTCTTAAATAC